>JAUELU010000018.1:6231868-6246194 GCA_032357145.1 Evasterias troschelii
TGCAAGCACCCTTGTTTACAGGTTTCCTCAAGCTTGTGAGCTACAGTTATTAAGTTCACTCACGAGGCATCTTTGGTTTCATTATAACAGAAATGTAGAGTAATAATGATAATAACAACAACAACAAACAAACAAACAAACATTGCTAAGTACACAAAACTTTGTGCAAAGTTTTGTTTATCTGCCATTGGACTAGATTTTTAGTTAACAACAGAACAAGGTAACCCTCTGAATGATTTTTTGTGATTTCTTTGGTCATGTATGTTTTTTTTTCTTTATTAAATACATTTTGTTTTTCAGTTATTTTCCTTTGACGCACAAAGTCCACCCACAGTTTTGAGGAACGAAAATGTCAAAATCTTTGATGATTGAGTATTCTGAATGGCCTCTTTAAAAGGTTAAATACTGATTGGTAATGACATAAAGTAATTAAATAATATTTTTCAACCTGAAAGCTTTACAAAATATTGATTCTAGTGAGTACCAGCTGGCCTGAGAACTACTTGCACGATTTAATGTCATTTGCGAGGACATTGTTCCACCCACGCCAAATTTGTGTTTTTTCTTGCCGAATGAAAGTAGGCACATACATGTAGTAGGAACATGAACATCTGGAATGTGTAGTATCGCTGGATTTGTAATGATCACACTGTTTTGCCGTGTGGTGTTTGTTTATTCTACAACATGCTGACCTTGTCCATAAGACAACAGAGACTGGATGCCACGCTGAGCTTCTGCTTAATTTGGAGACAAATTTATATGACAGTTACTTCCGGCTTGGAGTTCCATCTTTGAGAGGGCTAGGCCATTTTCATTTTGCAAAGGGCACTTCCATTGGAAAATCTTAAAGTCTATGGGAAACTTTTGAAGGGGCACCAAGGCAAGGACCAGGTGCAACAGAGGTCATGACCTCTGTAGCCTCTGTTTAATTCCAGGCGTGGCACTATGCTAAACTGCTCTCTGATGTTAATTGGAGGAACAAAGAAATCTTTTGGAATGATTTATAGAAAGTTTGACATAAAATTACAAGGGAACTTTCAAGGTGCTTCGCGTTACAATGGGGAATCAGAAAGTTGAATTTTCTTGACAAACAATGTGTTTTGAATCTGATACTAATGGTAACAGAATTCAACGCATTAAGGCATAAAACATGTGTTGTAAAAAGCATTCAGATTTCTCAATACCTGTTGTCAATATGAAATGGGAGTCATGATGGAATTGCCCACAGAAGTAAAACAATATTTTCAAAATCCAAGCATTGTTTGTTTTTAATGCAAATTTTAGTTTAATATAACTGAATTGGGATAACATCTGACATCTGTTGATGTAATAACATTTTAAAACTCACAATCCCCAATTCTTCTATCCAATTGCCAAAGTGAAGGGTTCAGAAGGACTGCTACCAGTGGGCCTAAAGAACTATTGCTTATCGCTGGGTCAGGCATTCCACTCTAATATAAGTTCAAACAATTTAGGTAGACTGTGGAATGACAAAGAAGTAGAGCATATGGAAGGTTTTGATGCCGCATGCGAGCAACAGTTCTATAGCAGGGTTAATAACCAGCAACTGACTACGTTTTGACAAACGATTGTCCGAAGACAGTACATCCTGTAACAAACTTGAACCTTCAATTTCCTTGAAATCCCTCGCCAAACGATATTTATGCCACCCACCTTCTATCCCCTCAAGAAAGTTGACATTTCAAAGCCCGTGTTGAATTCACAGCTTTGGTTGACATTGTTGCTGCAATTGTAGTAATGGAATTCTACATGAAACTGACAATAAAAAACCCCCCCCCCCCCCCCCCCCCCGCAATATCGATATTTAGAGTCTGTGCATGTTCTCTTTCTTTAAAATGTTTTCGTGAGCACGGGCGTTAATCCCTGGGGAGATGCAGAAGGGATGTAGGCCTAAGTTGTATACATCTCCCTTAATCCTTTTGGAATCGGGGATTAGCCCATTGGATGATCACTTTTCCCCGGATTTTTTCCATACAGTGAAAACAATATGATATTTTGAGCATTCTTTAAATTATTTCCTGTTTTAAAAGACATTGCATAAAACATTTATAATAATAATAATAATAACTAGTTCTTATAGGGCCTATAGCGCATTTCACAATAACGTATCAATGCGCTTTATATTACTACCCTGGTCATTGGGCCAATAACATTCCTTTAATCTTTCTCAGCTCCCTGGGGAGTATACAGCCTGGGCTGCTGTGACAGCGCTCCAAGGCTTTTTCAAACACAATATCAACCTCTACCCTTCCAGGTACCCATTTATACCCCTGGGTAAAGAGAAGTAATTATAGCAAAGTGTCTTGCTCAAGGATACAAATCATGACCGGGACTCGAACCCACACCCCGATGACGAAACCACCAGAACTTGAATTCAATGATCTAAACCACTCGGCCATAACACCCTATAAGGGACTTGTGGAAGTGCCCTTTGCAAAATGAAAATGGCCTTGCCCTCGCAAAAACAAAAATACAGGTCTGAAAAATTGTTTGTTAGTTTGGAAAATGGGACCGAAGGGATCTTGAAAATGTTTGAATATGCGTAAGACTTGCACGGTCTGTACATGGTAGTACCTTCAGTCAGGTTACAGTGTGAGTCATTTAGTAAAAAAATTGAAATATATTTTATTTGTGACATTGATTTATGCCATTTAAAGTATAAAAAATTACCAACTCGATCATAGTATAGCAGGGTTGTGATACAACTGTTCAACTGACCAGAGTTTCATACATTCGTTCATATTCATCATCGCTTTTCAAAACCAACAATTTAGTTCCTCCATTTAGTAATTTATAACCCTCCACAAAGCATTGTGTTTTGCTCGTAAAAAAAAACCCCAGTGAATTTTCTTGGTTATAGACAAACGGATAAGGCTGATTAACATCAATTTACCGTATCTCTAAACAGGATGTGCTATTTTAAAGCATTTTCCCCCAACACCATTTTTCCGCTAAATCTTTGAAAAAAGAGCAAGTTTGACCACGGGGGGATTGTGAAATCAAAATGTAAAAACACTCATAAAAATTGCATACAAACTGGTAAAAAAATATTAATTTTAAAGCTTTTTCCCCCACTCACTACATATCTGTCACTTCTCTGTTGAATCTATATATACATGTTCAGCAAACTTGACCCCGGGGGTTTGTGAAATTCTAGGAACGCTCATAAATTTAGCATGTTTTTTGTAAGAGGTGAACAAAAAAATGCTATTGTTTAGACTCTTTTTTAATCTTCCCTGTTATTCTTCCCTGTTATATCGTGTCAACAGACTATGATGGTGCACATACATGTAGTTGACCTCAAACTGTTATATAAGCAGGGGGGGGGGGATTGTGAGGATACAAAAAATGAAAAATAAGAATTAAAATGAGATGAATGATTTGTGTTTCAGCCACAGGTGTGAGGTTTTCCACTTCGCAATTATTTTATTTGTTCTAATATTTTCTATGTTGACAGTTATTGACTTTGTATGAAACTTAATTTATCCTTACCTTATTACAAAAAGCTACAATTTATCAGAAAAAAAAACGTAACAAAGTTACACACTAAAGCAATTTACAAGCAGATTAAAAACAAGTTCATACGTGTATATTTTGGCTTATGATTAAAGACGCTATAGTGAGCAGTATACACTGTTAATTTGTTTTTGTCTAATAAATTATATCTCTTCTATAATAAGGTAATAATAAATCGTGTTTCTTTTTAAAAGAAATTAAATTTTGAATTTTGAAGAAAGTGTGTGAGTGTGTGACAACCTCTTGAGGTTCTTTGTTCTAGCAGAAGGACGTTAAAGTAGGTCAAAGGTCATCTATATTTGGCTCACACTCACAGCCTATTTGTGTAAGTTCAAGCAAACAGGGCCTGGAAATATTATTTACGTAGTATGGAGTTTTATTTCTTGAAGGGGATTTGGGTTCGCAGTTGATTTGACACCTGGGTGACATGGGCGAGCCACGGCTTAATAAACGGTGGATCATGGTTGGATCAATATCGTTCGTGGCATGTTGCATTATTTCCCCAGCGGGAGAAAACAAATACGGACACCGAGGGAAAAACAAACACAGAGACGTTAATTTTAATTGAGACTAAATGTGTTGATGCAGCAATGTATGCATGCGTGATGGATGTTAGGACATCTTTGTGCGACGGAGGGCACATTTAGGATGTAGATCGTGCATTACTGAACAATTCCCCCACCCCTTCCTCTTTGCCTTTAGAATTTTGCTGAAAATAGATTTTATTTTTCTGATGAAGATGGAGTGTGCCCCGACTACCCCCTGTACATGTATCTGAATTTTATTATTAAGTTTACCAGTCGCACGCATACGATGTTCAGGAAGGGAACACTCTGAAGTCATCGTTCCGAAAGGACAAAGACAATTTTCAAAACAGCTTTTTACCGTACGATAGTGTTAAATTTGCATTCAATTTCAATCCGCTAGAACCAACGCAGATGGGAGTGAGACTGTAATCTTAAGTGTGCATCTTGAACCTGTTGAACTTGTCTTGAGAAGAAACGAGCCCCCCCCCCCCTAAGGCAGAGATTGTCACCATTCAAGGAGATAGTGTAGTCATGGTATTTGGTGACAGTAGATTATTTTTTAAAGGTACACGCATCATTGGTTTTTGGAAGAGTTTTTTCATTTTCCTTCTTCTAGTTTTCACCAAATTTTTCTACACTGGCTTCAAGTGCCAGTAGACCTTTTTTCCCGCCCGGAACAACTTCAGGGCACCATCAACGTTTTGCAGGCCCTCAGACAGTTGATGTGTATATCCACCTGGACACGTAGGCAATGTATGTTAACGCATCTAGCTTGCTGGGAAATAAGTCTGAGTTTTCCGAGATTCCATTATGCCATGGCAGATTATCGGCCGTGGATCACGGCCGAGGTTGTTTTGCTATTCATGGTGCAAGCAAACCGATGACTTTCTCACAAGAAAACAACAAACCCTGCTTCTTATTATGCAGCTCTTTATTTTCTTTCCTTTGTGATGTCAGGGTTTCATTGTGACAACCAAATTTAAAAAAAAAAAATATTACTCCCGAAGCCCCAAAAATTTCCCAAATTAATACTGTGTAGAGTTACCAAAAACATTTTGGGATACTGTAAATTCACCAGTTTATCAATCTGTGACAATTTCATAAACAAATTATTGGTTATTTTTTTTTCCGCAAAACAACAGTTTGCTTTTTTGTCACCAATTTTAAGCACATTGATTGCAAATGTAGGGCTTATTACCACCATGACAACCAAAATAAGCAACAGTAATTTGTTGGGTGCTCAGGTAATATTCCCTCGACTTTGATATTACAGTACATGTATTTCAAATGGAAACATTTATGAGTTGGATTGGTATTTGTTATGATTAGTTTCCAACAAAGACAAAAATAACTTTGTCAATTTGAATTGATCATTGTGAAATTTGAGAATAAAAGAGACTCAATTTTCCTTGGAGTTTCCTCCCCAGAACTATCAGTCACGCCAAAATAGCATTTAAAGACATCCCCCCCCCCATATCATCACTGTTTCTTTGTTCGGTTGTGCGCACAAAATCCCTGCCAAAATATTAACCTTCTTTTTTGGTTGTCATTCAGACTGGTTGCATTGTGTGTTTAGAAAATGACATTTATAATGACACCAAAGTCACTGTTTCTTAGTTCAAATCCGAGCACAGAAAGTCCCTGCCAAAATAGTTTACCATTTTCCTGTTATTTTTCATTCAGGTTGGTTGAATGGTTAGTATGTTAAAAACAAGTCGATGGTACTATACAGCAATCCGACGGAAACAATTTGTAGCGCCCTCTATTGACAACATTTTACAACTGCGGTGTCGCAAACCGGAAGTCGATGTCGCCGTGGGTGGTAGGTCAAGTCACCAGTCAAGTGACCGACCATAGCTTCAGCTGACACATTTGTTTTGCTTGTCTGCTGGTCAAGCAAAATGGACAGAATGGTAAAACAAAAAATGCTTTCGCCGTGCGACACCGCAGTTGTTACATTTTGTCAATAGAGGGCGCTACCATTTTTTTCGTCGGATTGGTGTATACTTTTACAAAAATGAGAATCACAGAGGTACAGTAATGTTGTAAGACAAGGAAAGCACTTTTGACAAACACAGTAGAAGGTAACAAAAAAAAGGTCGAAGGAAATTATAGAAATAAGTATTTTTAGAGCAGTGATAGAACTTCTTCTGAGAAAAGATGAGGTTCAGGGTAAAAACAAAGCCGTAATCCTCAATTTTCAAAACTACACAAAGACTTCAATGTATCAGTTTTAGGAGTTGTTTGTTTATTTGAAGTCATTTCCTGTTCTCCCTTAAATCAATTTCGTATCGATCCTTGTCATGATTCATTCATCGTCAGATATCATTGTCTAATTTTGCTGTGTTTTCTATTTTATAACCTCATATGCCAAACCAACTGTTCGGGCAGAACAAGGGCCAAACGAGGGGGTTACAAGTGTGATCCTGCTTGATTGGTAGCTTGCTGCATGCCAGATTGGTTCAGTTCAATGCATCATCTAATGGGTACAGCCAATATACGCTTGCCTCCACTGAGAGAGCCATGGCGACAACGAAAGAGAGCGCGTGTGTGAATCAGCGTTACCATGGCGATTTATACACGCAGCATTCCACACTGAAGAATAATATTCCAAGATCAAACACAGAGCATTGCATTTTTGGAATTTATTGTTTTCAGAGAGAGACAAGAAAATCAGCGGGAAAAAAAAGATTGTATAATATTTGGTTGTCAGAAGGCCGGGCGTTAGCTGTTTTTGTGCATGTGTGTCAATATAACGGGAAAAAGCGGAACTTGTCAATTAGTGTGATTGAGAACTTCCTGCCTTTAGCTATACTTTAACTTCTTGTGAAGCTTCACCTGTAGAAATACTCTCCCTCAATCAGTCATATTAAAAAATAAAAAGGCCGCACCGGGTAGACAATTTGATTGAGTTTAATAAAAGCAATATCTTTTGTAGTGATTGAAAGTCCCCATCACTGCTAATATTTTCAAGAGAACATTTTTAATAAAGAACGGACCGAATTAAAAAAAAATCATAACATTTTGAAAGAAAATTAAGTTGATTTTCAGGGGGTGACATTAAATCCTTTTTACTGTTGCATTTGTTAGACAAGTTTTATATATTTTTTCTGACACTAATAGGCACTAAACACGTTTTGTAATTGTCAAAGACCAGTATTCTCACTTTATTGGTGTATCCAAACATATGCATAAAATAACAAGCCTGTGAAAGTTTGGGCTCAATTGGTCATTGAAGTTACAAGAAAATGATGAAAGAAAAAACACCCTTGTTGTACAAATTAGTGTAATTTCAGATAGGAATAAAAGGCTTCTGGCCAGAAGTCTTTTATTATTTTAATGAGAAATTACCTCTTTCTCAAAAACTATGTTACTTCAGACTAATCGGAGGGAGTCGTTTCCTACAATGTTTTATACTATCAACAGCTCTTCGTTGCTTGTACCAAGTAAGTTTTTATGCGCATATATATTTTGAGTAATTACCAAACGTGTACAGTGCCTTTAAAAGGAAATAATCAAAAGAATTTATGAACTCCGGAGAAGTATGCTTATTCAATGTCTCAACAAAGACACATAATTTTGTCAATTGGAATTGATCAGTGTGAAATTGGAGAACAATGAAGACTGGGTACTATGGGGGAGACTTCTCCCCTAAACCATCAGTCAAGCAGAAAATCAGGTCGCAAATTTTAATATCAAACAAATCTGGGAGCCTCGGAGAACAAAAAACGGAAAGGGGAGAAGAAGAAAACCTAGATAAATTTCAGCGGAGAGCGTGGGAGTTGTGGAGTACACTTGAAAAGCGGAGAGGAAAATTTGTCTTGAATTTTGTCGCTGGATAGTGAGGGATTGCACTAGGGTTGAGTGCCGAGCCAGTGTCAGGCGAGGGAAGGGAAAAGGTTAAGTTATTTCACGAGTTTTAAATTTCATTGTAATCCTACGATTGGTATTCATGCGGTAAGCTGGGGATAACACCAAGCCTGAGAATCGTTACAGAAGAAACAGGAATGCCCTTTTTGAGTGTCTCTTCTCGGAATTTCGTCTACAAGAACATAATTTAATAGATGTTAATTTTTGCATTGGGGATAAAGAATGTAATTTGTTTTTACCCTAACACTGATGTACATGTATACTCAGTACTTTCCCAAGTTCTCTGTGAACAAAATCCACAGGCAGATTACTCGTATGGGATCGAACCCGCGACCTTTGCATTTCTACATGTTCTAGAGCAGAGTTCTCACCACTAGACCATTGAGCTAGCCCGATGGCTAGAGGCTGTTCAAATCCTATGCGTAGGAGCAGGTGCGGAACGATTTAAAAAGCTTTGGTCTTTTTAACTCAAGAAGCTTAAACCTAATTTGAATCATGATACCCTTCCTAATCACAGTAAGATCGGCAGCGAGGTAACTAATAATAAGATTCCTTCGTATTAAGAAGAGAATAGTTTTAAGTACCTTTTTGGAATCACTCTGTTGAATGCAAATGTTTTTTAACATCGAAAGCTGCATTGCTGCACACCCATCAAATTATAAAAGGTAAAATATTCTCTCAATGGCCTCTTTCCTCAGACAAGCTCTTCAAAAGCCGTACCACATGTAGGTCAGCCATTGTACTCGATACAGACTTTCCCACAAATTTCTGAATTAGTACAAAGGAACTTGATTTCCTCTAAAGCTAGCTACATGTACACATAATTTTAATTGCAATTTTCACTAAATTACAAGTTACAGTATTGGTAGTTTAAAAAAAATAAACTTAAAATATAATTACCCGCACTGGGTTAAAAAAAAAAATAAATCAATTCTAACTGAGGCTGGGAGGTCAAATAAGTCTGGTCCCTATTTTGTGTTAATGAGAACCAGCATTGTTGCCTTGGCACCAAGCTGATGGAAGCATAACATGTCTACATACATGACATACAGTACATTATGTACTGTCAACTGTTGACAATAGTGGGACCGTGTATCCAATCTAAATTATGCATTTCTTTAGAATACAAGGACGTGGGTCTGTAAAATAAAAATGGTCGCTCTGCGTAGGTGTACCGCTCTGCGTACATGTACACGCGTGTATCGTACATGTTCAGTCCGGTGTACGCTAAATGGCGGGCTAGTCATGCTGAAAGCTGTCAGAATTGACGGAATGCTTGAATACTACGTGAGAGTTCATACCACAGGCAGAGCAGGAGTTAATGTGGCATGAAGCGCTCCGAATAGCTGATGAACCACGATGCCTGCACGGGGAAAAAAACACGTCGAGTTGCCAGCGATTCGCAATTGATGAACCTAGGGCTCTGCTGCTCACAAACACATTTTCAAACTTGTGCAAGGACGATAAACGTATACCTGAATGTGGACGTCATAATTAGGATGTAATTTTTTTATTTATTGAACTGTTCACAACATATTTGTTATGGAAATTGGCTACAAGGCTGTGAGGATCTAATTAGCAAAAAAAAGTCACGCAAATCATAATTTTCCCATTTTTACCTAATTGAATTGAAAGGGATGAAGAACTGCAGCCAAAGTGGGGCTTAAGTAAAAAAAATAGTCTGGTTCCCATGTATTTAGGTCAGTCAGTGCATGCAATCAACATTACACACGTGTAAAAGGATACCGGGAACCTGATGATAAGGATTGCCACGACTGATAAATGGTCCCACGCAATGAGCACACATGTGGGTGGCCCTCCTGACACATGTTCGGTTGGTAACCACACACAAGTGTGAAACACATGACGGTTCCCAGCAAATTGGCTGGGAAGGATAGAGACTATTCAATTTCAAAGTTAACTGCGTTTGAGTACGCTGCAAGAACCGTAACGCAAGACCTTAAATGGTGCTACATGTAAGTAGGAGTTCACAAAGTACTGTTACCAACAAGGACAGAAACCGAATCTGCGATTTGACTGAAAGAGTATCAATAGGCATTCCGCATTGCCTTTGAGAAGATGTTCTCCGTTGTTTTGTTGTTTTCAATAATTTGCCTCCCAACCCCACAAGTACATTAACCCAATTAATTTTGAAAAGGCGGTGATGAGACAGGTGTTCCAACACAGCGTTGAATCGATCAAAACTCCCTTAGGTAGGAAAGTCGGAGGAGGTTGCTAGACCGTTGTGACTTCTTGACAAAAAACGGAGAACTGTCCCTCGGCTTTGTACAGCTGGCTGCGGGCAATTACTTACGGATCCTGTGGGGATTGCTGTTAGCTAATGGACACTGTGGCCATTGACATCAATTCAAACACTTGGGACAAATCTCAAATTGAAGCTGGCACTAAGTTCCTCTGGACTGCATGCAAGAGGATGATTTGCCAATGTGTAAAAAGCCTCTCATGTAGGCATCATGGGTAAGAATTTCCTGTAAGCTTAGTTTCTCATGGACAGCACGTTGTAACATTCATGGACGGTAGTCCATCTTTATGTACACTGTACAAACGATTTACATGTACAATGTACATGATTCTGCCCCCTAAGAGAGTTCAAGTCTGAGTACATGTCAAGAGACACTAAAGTTTATACTTATAACTTTTTGAACACTAGTAGCCAATCAAAAAGGAAATTTCACTATTTTAAACGAAATGAATATAGTTTACAAAAATGTAATTGTTGCCGTTGAGTTACCAGTCACAATAATTGAGTTGGTGTCCCAAGTCCGAGTCCATAGAATTGATTCTTATGTCCGAGTCATTGACCATTGGACTCGAGCCTGAGTTGTCAAAAATTGGACTTAAGTTGGAATCGAGTTCAAGTCGGAGTTGTGAATGTGAGGCATCGACCATTGTGTCTTGTCTGTAGCGTGAGTCACTCATGAAGCACTACTCCCTACTGCCGTAAGATTTCTTGAAAAGAAGTGAATGTGCGAACATGAGAAGAAAAAAATGTTCCAAAATTTTGATCTGTTTTAAAATTTTCCCCATTTGTAGATGTAGAAAGTCTTTCCCTTTAATGCATATCTGTGGAGAAAACATTATTTTAATTTTTAAAACTGCTAATCATATTTTTCAGAGAATTTCTCATAGTTTGGGGAGCATTCCCCTACCCCTGTCCTTGACATTTGATTGCAGCTACCCCATGACTCCAAGTCAAAATATAATTATTTGAAGAGCAACAGGAAGCTGAGGCACCCTCCAAGTGTCTTCATTAAAGGCACTGTACACGTTTGGTAATTACCCAAAATATATATTAGCATAAAATTTTACTTGGTAACGAGCAACAGAGAGCTGTGATAGTATAAAACATTGTGAGAAACGACTCCCTCTGAAGTAACATAGATTTTGAGAAAGAGGTAATTTCTCACTAAAATAATAAAAGACTTCATGCATGAAGTCTTTTATTGGCATCTGAAAGCACACAAATTGTGCAACAAGGGTGCTTTTTCTTTCATTATTTTCTTGCAACTTCGATGACGAATTGAGCCCAAATTTTCACCGGCTTGTTATGTTATGCATTACTGTATGCTGGGGTACACTAAGTGAGAATACTGGTCTTTGATAATTACAAAACGTGTTCAGTGCCAACAAAGGGAAATACACGACCGTCCTTTGAGAAAGTAAATTAATTCTCCTCTACTAGATTCCAATAAACACACCACACCATCCAACCAACCTGTGAAGGTTTCATCAAATTTAGTGAAAACATCAGTGGCAAGACCAGACGTTTTCATTTGGGGGTGGGGGGGGGGGAAGCGGGGGCCAAGATTTAATTTAAAGGGCTTGTTAATGTTTCAAGCCATTCATTTGTGCATTTTTTGCCATCTCATTGTGGAGGGTGGGGGAGGGGCTAGGGTTCTGAGAGGGGAGGAGCTAGGGTTCTGGAGGGGGGGGGGTCATGCCCCTATCTGGTTGTGCCATTGGGAAACATGGATCGTCAGTTTTTGTTTCGTCAGGGATTTTGTGCACGATTATAAAAGGCCTATTTTGATTGTGGCAATCAAAATAAGCAGTGGTGATTTGTGGGAATTCAAGTACTTATTTCTCAACCCTGACAGAACATTATTTCAGGTGTAGATTACTAGAGAGGAATGGGGAGTAGAACTGGTACAAGAGATCATAAAAAAAATTAAAAAAAATTTCTCTTAAATTACCAATCCTATACTTTGTATTCAAAAGAAAGAGGTACAAGATAATAACTGTTTCTCCAAAGGTCAAGGTATTTTGTTCCAAAGATGTCCCCTTAAACCTTTGACCTTAACCCCCTGCTGATCGATCATTGATTGGGCTCTCAAAAGCTATTCCGAGTTCTTTTCAATCTCTGCAGCTGGCAATGTCTAGCTGTGGAATTTCTCTCTCTCCCCCTAACAATGTGAATTAGCCAGTAAATCCTAAAGTAAAAGGTCAATCTCTAGTCTGAGGAATCTTGAGGGTGGATAGATGTTTTCTTGGGGCACCCTGCGTCTCTGTCTGTCTCCCCTTTCCCCTTTTCTTAAATTCTTTTTTATCGGAAATCACACCCACTCACCTTAAAGGGACACTGTCGAAAGGTGCAAGAAGGCCACTATGGAGTTCAGTCAGAGAAAACTTTAATTTATCAATGTAAGCATATACCAGAGTTAGAAGCAGTATTTACAGTGCCCGCTTCAAATATTCTTGGCTTAAAATTACTGAAGTTGACTCGTTTATGCATGTTATTTCAAAAATACAGGTTTTAAAAGAAAAATACAGGTTTTGGGGTTTCAAAATACAGTTTTGTGATCCCAGAGGTTGGCATGTCTGGACACGTTGCCTTGGATCGGGCGAGTTGGTCTATGAAAAGCATTTTTAACCGTTTGTTATAAAATGCATATATGGTTAGAAAGATGTTTTGAAAGTAGAATACAATGATCCACACAAGTATGCCACGAAATTGCGTGGTTTTCTTTTTACTTTGCGAACTAACACGGTCCACCATTTTGTGGAGTCAAACATTTGACTCTACAAAATGGCGTGCCGTGTTAGTTCACAAAGTAAGAGGAAAACCACACAATTTCAGGCCTATTTGTGTGGATCATTATATTCTACTTTTAAAACATCATTCTAACCAATTTTAACCATGCATTTCATAACAAACAGTTACATACGCTTTTCATAGATCAACTCGCCCGATCCAAGGCAACATGTCCCTTTAATAAAGGTGACTTTAGTCAAGAAGTTCTAGCGACGTTTCAAGCGGGTTTCGGGGTAGAAGCTGTAAAATAGTAATTGTATAATAATGTGTTTGTGTTGTGAATTGAGTTGGGATGACTCAAGTGTGGAAAATATGAGCGTGGTGTTTTGGAGAAGAGGGAAGTGTGAATGGTGGATGGCGGAGATTGGAGCGGGGGATGGCGGAGATTGAAATTGGTGATGGGGATTTCCCTTTGAGAGCGTCTTAATTCTTTGAATGTGAAACGGTTTAAAGATTAATGAGCGTTGAGCTTTCAATTCCGAGTTCAATTCAGTTCAATTTATTTGTTCATTATGTGAAAACATGTGAACTCATTGTACAGTAAAACCTTCTGTTTTTTAACTCAATTTAAAACAAACCTTAATACACATCTTTTTTAATCAAGTTTTTGAGTAAATGGTTTGATTTTACCCTTCGATGTTTTCATAGATATTGCATTTGTATTGTATTTCTCTACCACATGTTCTGGATTTCTTCTTAGCTTAAGTTTACATTTCAATTTTGGTTATTGTACATGTGTACATGTAGGCTATGTTATTGTTTGTATTTAGCGCCATGAGCACTTTGATGGATTTGTGCACTTTATAAGTTTTCATTATTATTATTATTTATTATTACATCATTTGAAAAGTTTACATAGGCCATACACCTAAGTACATGTACATCACAATAGACAACTAAATACACAACGAAAAAGAAAGAGTCCAAAAATAGGGCGAGACAATTAAGTAAAAAATAAAGTTATCTGATAAAACTACTGTTAAAACTATAGACGGCACTGGGTAGGAAGGGAAACTGACTGGGTAAATATTTAATGACTTGGGGTTGAACAAAGACAAATTTACTAGACTGCTAGAGTGGGATTTGAACCAAGGCTCTACCAACTGAGCTATCTTACCCTATGTTGGTGGTCTCCCTATTTGATCAATATCTTTAATATGTAGGACAGGGTAGTTAAAGACTCTGGACACTATTGGTAATTGTCAAAGACCAGTTTTCTTACTTCGTGTATCCCAACATATGCATAAAATAACAAACCTGTAAAAATTTGAGCTCAATTGGTCGTCGAAGTTGCGAGATAATAATGAAAGAAAAAACACCCTTGTCACCCGAAGTTGTG
>JAUELU010000018.1:6473090-6484965 GCA_032357145.1 Evasterias troschelii
AAGGGCACCAAGGCAATGACCAGGGGCAACGAAGGCAATCGCCTCCATTGCCTTTGTGAAGTATCAGGCCTGCTAATCATCTATTATATTGTTGTGGTACCTGCTGGTAGTCTTGATATGTTTCTCACTGTCAATACTTGTTTTTGCAGTGTGTTTTTGCGAAGCATCTGTGGGCATGCCACTAATTTAATCTGGACAAGCTGAAGATACTACATTGTATTGCGGCTAACATCAACTTTTTGAAGGTATTACATGCACTATTGTTTTCTTTAGAAAAGTAAATTTATTCCCATGCTGTTGATGTTGAATGAAAATATTGGACATTCAACCTGTGAAAATTGTTTGTCACATTTATGGATGTATTTTTTTTTGGGGCTCACATCATGCACATATGTGACCATGGATCAAGCTCTTAACAAGTTATTCCCTGCTGTAAACATTGCATACTGTACCCACTCAGGCCTTGGATAAGTTCAGGATGTAATATGTTTACTCAAGCACTATGTAGGGCTTTAACACGTTGACTGCCGCCTACGAGTATATTCGTAAGAATAAGGTGTAACGGATTCTGCCACTACGAGTATACTCGTAGAGAATGAAAGGCTTTTGTATAGTGAATTGAATACACTGGCATCACTGAGAACTCATCGTACACGCTTCTGGCAGTGGTGAGCACACATCGTTAGAATTTGTATGCTACAACATGTTGAAAAAAAAAAAGTACCTATTTGGTAACGTAGATCTTATTGGCCTTGAATTTTCCACAAAGGCCACAGAAGTGAAGGGCTACATCTTGGTACATATTGAAAATGCATTCAGGCCTCTTTCTATTCATTCATTTATTTGTTATTGAGCTTTTGTGTGTTAAGCTTATCTGAGTATATGGAAGAGATTTAAAAAGATTTTTCGTTTATGTTTTCATCTTGCAGGAAGCAAGATTTGAGGTGTTTGGATGTTGGTTCATATCGGAAAAGCATTCGGGCCTCTTTTCTATTTATTCATTCATCTTTTATTGAGGTTTTGTTTATTAAGCTTAACTGAGTATATGGAAGAGACTTTAAAAGATGATCTTTTGTGTTTTCATCTTGCAGGAAGCAAGATTTGAGATCTTTGGATGTTGAGACCATATTCTACTTTGAGTGAAGTGAATGTGCACATGTACTTTGGTACTATGGCGCTTGGAAAACTGTACCATCTCACAACGAGTCTCAGTCATTGGTGAAAGCTAGGGTACAACACGGTAGCAACAATCCCAGCCAGAAACGCCAATCTAATACTGCTCCAGTTTTACTGGTCAGATGACCATCAATATATGGATCTGCGGCTGCTTATCGAGGGATGAACACTCTTGCAGCACAGAGGGACAGCTAGAACAGAGGACGCTAACGACATCTCATGTTGACATCAAGGTCATGAGGCGCTGTGGACATCACACTGTGAAGACCTGGTCACACTGCTAACAAGTCTTTTAGCCTGCTATGAATGCAGAGCCCGCCAAATGTTGTCCCTGAGCGTCCTAGAAAGAAAAGAAAGGTTGCCCAGTGAACTTGACCTTTACTGTGACCTACATCTTTGTTGTTTGTCTGTACATACCTCCTGGTGGTCGGATGAAACATCTGGGTAAAAAAGGTGTTAAACATTGATACTTCCAGTTGGTGCTATTCTTAGCTGGAAAAAGAAACTCACTGCACATGTTCCTTATCCGGTTTCAAATTGTGTTGACCAAAAGAAGCAGGGTGGAAAGCATTCCAACTCTCAAAGATTCAGGAAAACAATTTTTTTTTTACTGAACTTTAAACCTCCACAAGGTTTTTTAAAATCAAGATCATCTCACAATAAGGTTTAAAGAACAAACTGTTTCGCATTTCTTGCCGTATAATTTTTTAAATATATTCTCATCATAGAAGCAATTTTTAAAACTCACGTACAGAAAGTCATGTATATTTTGGGGGAACAAAAATAAACATTTTAGAAAATTTTGATCTATTTTCTGCCTGTAATAATGTAGGAAAAGGAAAAACAAAGTTGATATCAAAGCAATTTCAATCTGTCATTCTTGCCACTTATTTCCAAGTTATTCCATGATTCGGTGTCTGTTAGTAACTGAATAGTGATCTAGTGTAAAGATAGATATTTTTGTAAGATTTCAGAATAGTAAGGTTGACTTAACAAATGGCTTGTTAAAAAATGGGTTGACTTAAGTATATTTATATAGCCAGTTCTTGCCGTTATTTACATCAAGCAATGTGCATATAAAGCCAAAGGATTAATCGACAGGAAGTGTGTGGCATTGAAATTATCAGATGATTGTTGAGCTGACGAATGCATGAGTCAGTGCAAGATACATTTAAGAAGCATTAGGATCTCTAGTTTACCGGATCGGATCGTGTCCTAGATATTCAAAAAAGCCATAACCATCCATCTTGACCAAGACTGGATTATTAAGTTTTCTCTGTCGTCATAACAATTTAGTTACTTCAGACTTGCGGGACGTTGATCTGAATTTTCAGCTGGTTGAGATCTGACTTGTGAACTGTTTCTTACCGCTTGGTTTCCTGTGACGTTGTGTCGGTATTGTGGACTTGAGTCAGGCCAAGTCTGTGGTCATGAAACTCAGAGCAACACAGCTTTCTGAAGTCTGAAGGAAATCAAATGTTTCTCTAGTGGATTTTGGCAAAGTCAGACTGTAAGTTTGCCCTCTTCATTCCGCCAGCGATATTGGTTTACTCTCACACTCAAGTCAGTACTTTGCTGTACTAAAACCACTGAAGTATCTATTTCTCCTGCAACAGGTAAACCATGATCCGGGGATTTTTTTACATTATTGGGGCCTGCTCTCTCGTACTTCTTTCTTTACTAACCTACACCAAAGTTCTTTCGAATCACACAGTGAGATTAAATCACAACCCTGTGGAGAGGCTTGCGGAATGGGGACACTTAAGAAGCAACCATTCCACAAGGTTCGTTTATGAAACCTTGGGTGCTGTTCCGTTAGAGGTACTAGACACCATGGATATGGCGAAACAAAGAGAGATCCACAATGAAGCAAACACCACATTAGTCAGCCGAGGTACCAACCCTGGGAAAGTGATCAACAGGCAACAGGGCCTGAAAGTCATGGTTCTCGCCAGGATGCGAACTGGCTCAACGCTCCTCGGGGAAATCTTCAACCAAAATCAACATTTGATGTATCTGTTTGAGCCGCTCCACGCCACAGACACCTTGGTCCATAAGGGGTTGATGACACCCAGCAAGATGAATTCAGCCATGAGAGATCTCCTCAGTAAGCTTGCACAATGTACATTCCCGATGGAGTTCATGCATGACATTGACAGGTGGGGCATTGGGAAGGCCAAGAGTAGAACCATCCACCGTATGTGCAAGGCTACATCTCGCTGCTCAGAGGTTGTCCCCGGCATGTTAGTTGAGAGCTGTCGGCGGAACAAGGGCAACATGGCCATGAAATTCATTCGGGCTGACCTGGAGACTGTCCATCCTCTTATAACCAAAGACAAACTCAACGTCAAAATAATACATCTCATCAGAGATCCACGCGGTACAGCAAACTCCAGAAAGGGCTATTACTGCCTGCGGAAACAAATTCCTGCCAAAGACTGTACTTTGGATAATCTTAAATTATTAGAGGACGACCCCAACAATTTCAAATTCAACACAGTTCACAAATTGTGCCAGTGGATGCGAAGAACAGTACCGGTTGCATTGCAGAGGCCGGAGTGGCTTCGAGGGCGCTATAAGCTCATCCGATATGAAGATTTAGCAGCAGACCCAATTCGCTTAACACAAGACATCTACAACTTTCTTGGGCTTCCCATGGAACCTGAGGTGACCCAATGGGTTGAAACAAACACCCAGGAGAACACAAGTAAAAGTAGCAAGACTTTTAGCACTAAGAAGAACTCCACGGAAGCTTCGATGAGCTGGCGCAGTTCACTGAGTTTTAAAGAGGTCCAAGACGTTGAGAGGAAATGTGGTGATGTCATGCAGATGCTTGGATATCAGCCAGTCTTAAGGGCTGATGAATTGACAAACTATAATGTACCTGTTACTTTACCGCTTAATATTGGTACAGATATAAGCTTTGTGTAGGAGACAGGACTTCAGACATATTTTAAGCAATCACATGTTAATAAAACTGTGTACACATGAGGCATGGTTGTGGCTTTATTTCCCCATGGATTGAGTACAAACCATCATGAAGACATGCTCTGGTGACTTGCTCTGGTGCATATATGCAAATATTGATTGCATACGAGTGCATCGTCTCAGAAAGGTGGAATCTGGACTATTCCATTTCATGAAGTGAAGCTTGAGTGAAAATAGAGAAGCCAGATTTTACAGAGTGGTTGAATATGTGTAATGATTTATCTACAAAGTTATTTTGGGGTTCATGCTAGATGGAATTGAATGTTTATCACTGACCCAACTAGGTATTTTCCCAACTACACCCATTTGGACTCAATTGGTCTTTAATTGGTCAGTTTATACTCATTGGGCTGACTGTCCAAAAATCTACGGGGATGTAATGCATCCCACCCACTCGAGGGATTTATACCAGTGCAATTAACCAATTTTTAATCCAGTTGGCACACATTGGAATAACATCAAGAATATTTTTTTCCCCAGTTGGACGCTGTTAGAAAATAGAATTTCCAATTGGAAATATATAAGAAGTTGAAAATTCCATTTGGTAGAAACAAATTCTAACAAATTCAAATTCGAGATTGTATTCCAATTTCAGTATTCTAATTATAAACTAACTCACATCAACTCAATACCAACTCAATCAAATTCTTTCCAAGTGGATATCCAATTGGAATGAATTGGAATATTGGCATGGGAACAGGGGTCTATTTCACCAAACTCTTCCTAACTTAGGACTAGTCCTTGGCAATGCTAAGAGATAGGACTAGTCTTAAGTTAGGAAGAGTTTTGTGAAATCGACCTCAGTTTTTCTCCTTGCTTGTGTAAGATTTTATTCCAATTGTAAATTCAGTATTTCAATATAAACTACTTCACCAACTCAATACCAATTCAATCCAATTCTTTCCAAGTGGATATCCCATTTGAATGAATTGGAAATTTTGGTAAGGGAAAAGATCTCATCCCTGCTTATGTACCCACTGATGAGTGTCTCTGAGTGATGTATAATTGGTTTGTAAAAAGTCTAGACACTAAAGAGTTTAACGAGTCTTGACAATTTAAAAAGCCGTTCTAAATTGTATTTATCCTACTGCCTTTAGTTTTTTTTCAATTCAAGAGATAATTATTAAGATGAAAAGTATATTTTGCTTATCAATATCTGTATTAAAACTCAATAAAGACATTTAATGATACCACCATAATTTAGATTATGTTCCTACTTTACAATAACGGTAACCAATGATAAATGTTTTGGTAACAGACTTTTTGGCTCTTCCAGCCTCGATTTGGTTCGGCAGTTTCCGAATTAGCGGCTCTGGATACGGCTACGATTGGATTGCATCATCATATACTGAAGTATTGAACGTACATAGCAACATCCTTAGCTACAGATGTAGCCGTAGCCAAACAGGCCACTCGAATGCGGCCACACCATGATAACTTTTCTTCTGCAACTCAAGAAATCATGTTCATAATATTTCAGGTAATTGTTGTATTACATTGAATGAGTAAATTAAAGGGAGTGTACACCTTTGGTAATTACTCTAAAAAATAATGACCATAAAAACTTACTTAGTAAAGAACACTGGAGAGCTGTTGATATTATAAAACATTGTTAGAAATTACACCCTTTGAAGTAATGTAGTTTTAGAGAAAGAGATAATTTTCCACCTAAACATTTGAAAGCCTTCAGGCATTAAACCTTTCTCAGACATCTGAAAGCACACAATGTAAACAAGGTTGGGTTTTTTCTTTCATTATTTTCTTTGATGACCAATTGAGCCCAAACTTTCACAGGTTTGTTATTTTGTTCATATGTTGGGATACACCAAGTGAGGATATTGGTCTTTGAAAATTACCAAAAGTATTTCCTACCTTTAACGATAACATGTTTTATGTGTATGATCAATCAACAGAAATTTAAAAAATGTAAATAGTAAAACTCAAGTGAAGTAGTTAATCATGAAATAATACAAAACAATACGATTTATAATTATGTGGTTTTTTTTTTACAGTTTATTGATACTGAGACATTTCAAACAAAACAATGTTTTCCACCAACCCGTTGTATCTAGCAAACCAATAATTGGTTTGGTTTTTAAAATAAATACAAGAAAAGTATTTTTATAAAAGAATATTTATAAAGTCCACCTCATGTTGGGAATGGATAAGCCCTCCACCAAAATTTATGTTCGTTTTTGAAGGGACATTTGTTTTTTTCGGTGGTCAAGTTGTAAGAAAGCTCTGGAATGGTAAAGGTCTGACCTTCAGGGTTTCCTACAGAACTTGGGAAAGTAATGATCGGTGTATCGGTAAAGCACAAATAATATTCTTTACCCCCAATGCAAGTTTAGCATTTATTAAAATTCATACTTTATTAATTTGTAAATATAAATATTTTATGTCAGCTGTTTTAAGTTGAGATGTATATTATTGTCAAGTCAAGCATCAAGTCTGGATTGAAGTAGAGATCGGTTCAACTATATTTTTGTGGTCTTTTGTAATCTAAGTGTATGTAATAATTGTATCATGTGCATGTACGATAAAAATGTTATGTATTAATATTTACACTCACAAAAATGTGCAACTCGTTTTCCTTTCAGCGGAAATATACTTTAATTTGTCAAACTTCTTTTGTTAACTTGAAAAATGTATGTTGATACATTTTATTTGGGATATCCATTGTGGTGCATAAATTGTGAATGTGTACTGTGTACATATAAAGTAAACCAAATCGTATTGGCTGCTGTTGAGGTGTGGTCTCTGATATTAATTGATTAGGTTTGAATTTGTGCAAATTAGTTCTTCTGATTAGTGTGGCGTATTTAGAGACACATTAATGCGCCGATTTTGACCATGGGCAACCCACTCCCCTTGTTTAAGTTTCAATAAGGAATCTCGTTGAATTGAAATTTGACCCAGAACCAATCCTCCAGAGTCCACGGTCATGCTTTGGTGATTATGAACACAAACAATTTTCAAATGACCGAAACAATTTCCGAGATGGATAAGCCCTCCACCAAATATTATGTTCGTTTTTGAAGGGAAATCTGTTTTTTTCGGTTTACAAGTTGTAAGAAAGCTCTGGAATGGCAAATTTCGGACCTTCAGGTTTTTTTCCCCACAGAACTTGGGAAAGTACGGACTATACAGTGATCGGTGTATCGGTAAAGCACAAATGATATTCTTTACCCCAATGCAAATTTAGCATTTATTAAAATTCATACTTTATTAATTTGTAAATATAAATATTTTATGTCAGCTGTTTTAAGTTGAGATGTATATTATTGTCAAGTCAAGCATCAAGTCTGGATTGAAGTAGAGATCGGTTCAACTATATTTTTGTGGTCTTTTGTAATCTAAGTGTATGTAATAATTGTATCATGTGCATGTACGATAAAAATGTTATGTATTAATATTTACACTCACAAAAATGTGCAACTCGTTTTCCTTTCAGCGGAAATATACTTTAATTTGTCAAACTTCTTTTGTTAACTTGAAAAATGTATGTTGATACATTTTATTTGGGATATCCATTGTGGTGCATAAATTGTGAATGTGTACTGTGTACATATAAAGTAAACCAAATCGTATTGGCTGCTGTTGAGGTGTGGTCTCTGATATTAATTGATTAGGTTTGAATTTGTGCAAATTAGTTCTTCTGATTAGTGTGGCGTATTTAGAGACACATTAATGTGCCGATTTTGACCATGGGCAACCCACTCCCCTTGTTTAAGTTTCAATAAGGAATCTCATTGAATTGAAATTTGACCCAGAACCAACCCTCCAGAGTCCACGGTTTTGCTTTGGTGATTATGAACACAAACAATTTTCAAATGACAGAAACAATTTCCGAGAGTTACGCCAAAACAGGTCGCTATTGCTTAACCACAAACAGTTCATGACGTCGTAGGTACAACTCTGCAAAATGAAGCCTCTCAAAATAATAATAAGCCTATGGGTTTTTTTTGTTTCTTTTTAAACCTGCCTTTGTAAAATGAAAACGGCCTTGTCCTCATCTCCATGCCCTCACAAAGACGAAATAACCATTCTGCCTGCGCATCACACAATAGATCGATCCATTAAGCCCCGCCTCCTTACGAGTTGACCAATCAGCCGCGAAACCCGATCATCATTAGTGCAAAGATCAACAAAGGGCTCAAACGGTGATCAGATTTCGCGGTTGTGATTGGTCAATGAGAAATAGGCGTGGCTTAATGGATCGGTGTGTTCCATGAGAGCTGATGATGTCAACGTTATATCATGCTGAAATCGTTGGTTCAAGCATGGAGGAAGGAATCCTCCTTTCTCCATGGTTCAAGCCTTCCTCCATGGTTCAAGCATCTAATAATTCTACCTCCATGGTTTGATGGTTCAAGTAAGCCTATAGACCTTTATCACGGTGCAGCCATCTTAATTTTCTCCCATTCAACTCAATGTAATCAAACCGAGGCTGGAAGGAGAAATAGTCTGGTTCCTTTTTGTACAATGAATATTAGCATTCTTTACTGTTAATGGATACAGAGAACATTACCAAGATGGTGGCAGCATGATAAAGGTCTATTGAGCCCCTCTTGAAGCAGCAAATTGAAAGGGGAGAAAGAGACTATGAGAAAGAGAATAGGCCTAAAACATTTCAAGGTCTGCTTTTAGGCCAATGCCCTATCGGCCAAAGTTTACCTTTCATCTTCAAAGGCCTACGTTTGTTTAAATAAAAACATGCAGGCCAAGGCTTGGGTTTAAGTTCCTATTTGAGGAATTGGTTTTAAAGGCTGAGGTCCCGCCCTACACAGAACCGACAACAAAGGGATTATTGGGCCCTGAAAAACTAATCATTATTTAAAAAAATAGGGCCTATTCCTAGGCCTCACAAGTTATCTTTTCAACTCAAGTTCACAAAACACACTGTTGGTCCATCGGTCTTGGAATGTCAAATTGTTTTTCATTAGGCCTCAGTGCTAGGCCTAAGGTGAGGCTATAGACTTATGGGCCTATAAGGCCTTCTTTATCATGCGCATTTTTGTAGGCCCTCAACAGTACACCTAATAAATGGTTAAGATAAGCACCACGGCAAGATAGTCATAGCAAAATTGTCTTCAATTAGTTTCATTTAAGTCCGGTTTTTTGGTAAGGGGGGGGGGTTGAAGACAACTCGACACCAAGTGAGGATACTGGTCTTTATTATTATTATTATTTATCCGGCATAACAAAAGTACAGACAAAAACAGAAAGACCAAGTCAATACAAAAAGCCAATGGCACATGCCTGGAATTAAAAAAGTTAACTAAACAACTATGACTCGAAAGCATTCAACTCCAATGCCACTGGCTACAAAAGCACAAGGAACAAAAATATAAAAAGATAGAAGTAAACAAAAATAGTAATTACATATAAAATTACAAACATTTGACTGTAAAAAAAGAACATCAAGAGAAAAGAGAAAAAACAATTATCTACCCTTAATTGGTATTATACAGGATTGGTAGCTGACAAAACAGTCGCAAACAAAGTTCATGCTTTGTGTGATCAATCACACACTTGAAACAACATGTGAATCCGTGGCCACCAGTGTTTTTCGATCTTACCAAATAGTGAACACCCAGACCTCAACGAAACAGGCAGTCCCCCCACCCCCCCGGAACAAAAATATATAGGTTAAAAAATATACATTTTTGGCAAGTAAATATGCATTTATAAAATTTTACTGTAAAAAAGTACATCTAGATAAAAAAAAAATGTTACTCTGGTTGGCAGACGTGGCATCTCAGCAAAATTGTCCACCCCTTAAAGGAAAGCTCGACCACCAGACCTCCGTGAATCAGGTAGTTCTTCCCAATAACGAGTAAAGACGTTCACTGCAGAGTTGTGAAGTCTCTGCGTGCGAGCTCTGAGGTGGTCAAACCTAACAGTCTCAGTGTGCCGACCATTTACCGAGATAACACGCCTGACCACATCACACTGAATAAAACCATACAAAGCTTTTGTTACATAACTTAACAGTAAAAACTTTCTCCTGGAGCTAAGAGAAGACCAGTTAAGGAGTTTAAGACGTCTTTCATAATTCATTTCCATCCTTCTCTGCCAAAGTATCATTCTGGTGGCACGCCGCTGAACTTTTTCAATTTTGTTAATATGATTAATAGTGTAAAGATGCCACGCCAGTTGGCCATACTCTAGAATGGGCAATACAACAGCCTTGTAAAGGGCAAGTTTAGCTTTTTGACAAAGATCTCTAGCAACACTAAATATAAAACCCAGCATTCTCTATTTGACTTATTAACTACGTATTGCACTTGGTTATCCCAGGTCAGTTTATTGTTTAAAATAACACCCAAATATTTATAATCAGATACAACGTCAAGATGGGTGTTGTTGATGGTATACAATCAGGGGCGTGTCCAGGATTTTTTAAACTGGGGGGCACAACGGCGCAACCGGGATTTTGTATTATAGGGTAAACCAAAAATATATTTATCCAGGACAAATTGGCACGTCGGGTTTCAAACGCGTATGTTATCGTTCAAATCTAAGCAATTAAAATTGACATATCATGAAAGATTCATTTTGGCAGAAAGAAACTAAATTTATAGGCATAGGATGAACAAGAAATCCATTCTGCCGCTGGGGGAAAAGACACCACACACACTTGTGGCTAATTTTTGAGCAGGCAGATAGTAAACAAAACAAATAATAATAATGGTTTTTTTTTGTGTGTTTTTTTTTCAAGTTTTACCCGGGCCCCTGGCCCCCCCCCCCTGGATCCGCGCCTGACAATGGAACGCCAGTGTGTTTGGACCAAGTACTACGCATTACTTTAGTTTTATTAATGTTAAGGCGCATTCTATTTTTGAGACACCAACTATGAATTTGGTCAAGATCTTGTTGTAGGATGATCTCATCTTTCACGCAAGTGATTGGTCTATATACAATAAAGTATCGTCAGCAAATAACAAACAGCGAGATGAAGTACACAATGGGAGGTCATTAATAAAAAGATTGAACAAAAGCGGACCCAACTCACTTCCTTGTGGTATACCCGAGGCCACTGGGAGCCATGATGAAAGTGCACCTCTGTACAAGACACATTGGTCTCTTCCAGAAACAAAAGATTTTATCCATTTCCAAATATTACCGGTAATGTTATACTGGTTAGCCAGCTTATACAGTAAAACATCATAAAGGCATCATGTCAAGAAAAACAACATCAATTTTGGGCGGACAGGGTTTGTCAAGAATTTTTAACCAGTCATAAGTAACATTAAGGAGTTGTGTCACACATGAGCGACCTTTAACAAAACCATGTTGCTCAGGTGACCATGTAGTCAATTAAATGAGAATTGACCGCATTAGCTATAACAATCTCCATAATTTTACAAACAATAGAAGTCACAGTAATGGGCTGGTAGTTTCGAATTAAACCAGTATCACCAGATTTAAAAACGGGGGTAATGTTTCCACATGCTCGGGAGTTCACTCTGAGACAATGACATACAGAACAAGTCACAAAGAATTTGTGAGATTACACCAGAGCACGACTTGAAAAGCCGAGGCTTAATATTGTCTGGACTGGGAGATTTATCAACAACCAAAAGTGTACCCTGCCTTTAAATGTAAAAAAATAAATAAATTATATTTTAAACAGAAATGTCAGCTTGCCAACCTGCCTTCAGGTAAATTTATTGAAAAGCTTTTGTTTTAAACGATATTTTACAAT
>JAUELU010000018.1:6594052-6606239 GCA_032357145.1 Evasterias troschelii
AGAGAGTCCCACTGGCTTTATCTGGTGCTGTACTGTTATCCATTGTTTGACGAGAGATACATACTTCAGCACAGAAACAAGTATGCCGCGGCACCTTGCTCACATTGCATTTCAGCCACACTTCTTCCTCGTTTACAACAAGATAAGTACAATCCAGCTACAAAGAAAATCATTGATGAGATTGAAGGACTTCAGAAAAAAGAACAATTGAAGGGCCAACAAGGATTGGTAAAATATTTTTCGATCTATCTAAAGCTTAAATTTGTGCAGTAGGCCTACAGCCTTTGATAAACTTCACCTGTTTGAATTAAGTAGAAAACATTGAGAATACAACAGAAGTATCAAATGTAGGCTATGTTTGGAAAACAATTAGTTTTTTGTAAGTGTTTCAATTATTCATTTCGTTTTTAGTACCAATTGCTTGTTGCTTCCAACCCCCTTTCGAGTTATTTATTGTTTCTTTAATTTATTCTTCTTAAATTAATTAAATTTACAAGTTTGGTCATGTTTGTGAATAAAGTAGTAAATACTTCTTTTGATCAATTTAATACTCCACTAGGCTACATGTGGAAACAAATTTTATCTCCAAACTTGACACAGAGGTTAAAATGGCGCAAATATAGAGCAGCGCTTGATATGGGCCGTGCAAAACAGGTTGATCACACTCTTGTTGCTATAAATCAGAATCAAGGATTCAAAATTGCTTGAAGATACAGACGCCCTTTGTTTTTCCATGTTTTACGAGGCACATTTGATACTCTTTCCACTTTTGTCTTGCAGCTGAAAAACCAAACCAAAGATTCTTTGTCATGTGAAAATGACTTTGTGCACGATCCTTCAAGAGCCATGGAACAGACAACCAACAGTGCTCAAGATGAAGCCACACATAAAGATATTTCACTTCTGACAGAAGAGAAAGCAGTGAAATGGGTACATTGTTTCTTTGTTTATTGGTCGTTTCAGTTGTAAAGTGCCTTTTCAAACAAATGATTTTTGAGTTATTCAGGATTTTGATACTAAAAGTTATCTTGAAAACAATCAAGTACTAGGAGGTGTTCGAGGTGACATGGTGAGTTATTTCTACTTCCAAGAGTTCGGATAAGTACCTGTGGTCGCATAAGTTTCAATTTCAAGAAAAAATATTTGTATCAACTGTAATTTCACAGCCCCCACTCCAGCCCTAGTAACAAATAATAAAATCACCCCCATCCCCATGCACACACATAAAGTAGGTGTGGTGGAAGGGTTTTAACTTGTGGACAAGTGACATTCTAGTCTAAGGTGATACAAAATGAAATATTTGCAATTTCTTTTTATTTTATTTTAAAGGCAGTGTGTACTTTTGGTAATTACACTAGCTATAACCATAAAACATAATTGGTAAAGGACTACCCTTAGGAAAATGTCATAGTGTTATCACACAGTCAATCCACACTGTGAACACAATGTGATCACACGGTGGTTCTGTCTTATCATAGAGTGGCCACCACAGTGTGAACATAGAGTTACCACACTGTGAAATATGAACACACTGTGGTAACAGTATGATCTCTGTGTGGTGACTTAGCGAATTTGGAACTAGACCACAGTGTCATCTTGATTCACATAGTCGGATCACATAGTCAACACATAGTGATCATACAGTACCCACATAGATTCCACAGTGTGGAAAATTGGAAATCTAAATGTATTTCATATATCCTCACAGTGTGATCACACTAAACCATACAGTTCACATAGTGTTACCACATATTTTCAATATAGTAGACACATGATTTTCACAGGGACCCCACAGTGTTTTCACAGGGACCCCACAGTGTTTTCACAGGGACTCCACAGTGTTTTCACAGGGTACCCACAGTGTTTTCACAAGGACCCCACAGTGTTTCCACAGAGACCCCACTGTGTTTTCACAGGGTACCCACAGTGTTTTCACAGGGACCCCACAGTGTTTTCACATGGTACCCACAGTGTTTTCACAGGGACCCCATCCAGTGTTTTCACAGGGTACCCACAGTGTTTTCACAGGGACCCCACAGTGTTTTCACAGGGACCCCACAATTTTTCCACATGGACCCCACACGGTTTTCACAGAGACCCCACAGTGTTTCCACAGAGACCCCATAGTGTTTTCACAGGGTACCCACAGTGTTTTCACAGGGATCCCACAGTGTTTTCACAGAGACCCCACAGTGTTTCCACAGGGACCCCACACAGTTTCCACAGGGACCTCACACATTCTCCACATAGACCCCACACAGTTTCCACAGGGATCCCACATGGTTTTCACACAGACCTCATAGTGTTGACACAGTGTCACCACAGGGATCCCATAGTGTTGCCACAGTGTCACCACAGTGTCACCACAGGGACCCCATAGTGTTGCCACAATAGTGTTGCCACAGTGTCACCACAGGGACCCCATAGTGTTGTCACAAGGTCCCCACCAGTATCACCACAGGGACCCCATAGTGTCACCACAGTGACCCCATAGTATGGTCACAAGGTCCCCACATTGTCACCACGGGGACCCAGCGGTCCTGTAGCCAGAAGGTATTGTTTCAACATGAATAACCAAAAACAAAACAATGATGTACATTCAAATGATAGGTTGACAAATAATAACATTGCGTTTCTACTGAACATTTTAATTGTGCAACTGCAAAATACATGTATCAGCAATTAGAGTTGCAATTGCTTCCATACTTTATGAGAATCAGGTGTCATGTATAAAACTTTAAAAGTTTCAGCTCATTTCATTGTCGAAAGTATTGAAAATGCATTGAGTATTTGTGTGTTAGTTCTTCACTTGGAGTTACATCTCAGAGATTTAAAATCAATTTTCAATTATTTCTCAAAAACGATAGCACATTAGGCATTATATTTAAAGGGTGTGTACAACATTGGTAATTCAAATTCAAATTCAAGATTCAAAATATTTATTGTCATGATAAAAAGCATGAAATTTGTTTTCCCTGTGTATAAGGAGAATTGTCAAAGACTAGTATCCACACTTGATGTGACCCAGCATATAAATAAAATAACAATCTGTGAACGTTTCAGCTCAATCGGTCTTCGGAGTCATGAGAAAACAGTGAAAAATAACCTTATATGTTTTAACTTTTTTTCAAACATCAGATTTTATCCTGCAGGATAAAGACTATTGTTTTACTCATTTCCTAAAAACTATGGCATTTCAAGTAAAACTATTTCAAGGGAAGTTTTCCACCATGATCATCTTTATACCATGTAAGTTATGTGCAAATCTGTGAGCCTTTATATTTTCAATCTTACCAATGTACACACCCTTTAAAGGGATGTTTTTTATCATAAACTTCACACTAACTTTTCATTAAAATATTTGTTTTCCAATCTTACCAGTATAGCGGCTTTAAAAATGTATCAAAGTACTAAGGACTTTAAGTTTTCTTCAATTTTGTTTTTACACTTCTTTAGTTAACATTATTGGCCACCCTCCTATGCAATCGTTTCTGGGCTGCTCTCGAATCTTTACACTTCTGTGCCATCTTTGCAAAAATTTCTGATCCAGCTCCTGTGATTCGGTCCATCACACAGGCTGAAAGATAAATAAAAAAGTAAAAGAAATTGGTTATTCCATGGTAAAAACTAGCCCGGCGTACCATTAGGCAAACAAGACCGGTAGATCATCAGATGGTTAAACTAAAAAATAATAATAACTTTTTAAAATGTCATGACAAAAACATTCACTCAACCCTAATCCCAGGATGTTTCTTTCTACGTTTTTACTTTGCTGGTACTTGTTTGCAAGTAGGGACTTTCAGTGTAACTGCTTACTCTATAGACAGTTCGTTGGTGTGTTTGTGGTTTTGGGGTTTAACATGGTTTTGTGTATCGAATTGTTGATGTTTTTCTTATCTACTTCTATGCTACAGTACTGGCTTCCATCTTAACTGTTCTTGCATATTGTCGAACAAAGAATTTACTTTACTATTCATCATAAACATGCCAATTTAAAAAAAATTGTAGATAATAAGGTCTTTCAAAACCATTAACACATTGTAGGAGTAAACTCATGTATCACTGAGTCACAGTCAGAGTCTCAGACATTCATGTATACTATTAGTAACTTGTCAGTTGTCAGTACTGAATATCTACATTATTGTCAGTCTGTTACTGTCGTGGGATGGGATGACATGTGTATTGATCACCATCAACATGTACAGGCTACATGACCTAGCTTCTGCTTCACTAGACTAGCCCCGTTAACAATAGTAATTAATTCTAACAGACAAAACATGCATATAAAACATAAAAAGTTACAATAAAATATGCTGGACTCCCTCACATTAAAAAGTCACAACCCCTTGGCCCTGCTATAAACAGTAGACTTGTCAACATTTGTCGCAGTTTAAGAAGATCAAACAAGCAATGACATGTTGAAAACATTAATGCTTACGAAAACTGTAATACACTGTACACACCGTGCTCTAGTTCAGTTGTCTGACCGATCGATAACGCTTTGACAAAGTTTTTTATGTCATCTGGATCTGATCACAAACAACTGGCCAAAAGCAACACGTTTAAATCTAGGTGTGTCATTTTTGTTATTACATACCTAAAGTTTCAGCTGAGGTTCAGATGCCAGGTCCGATTGGAGGAGGGTTCAATTTGTTCTGATGTCATTAATGTTGACAGGAAAAGTAAACTTTTTACCCGCCCACAGATTCTTGATCGTCTGCTCCGACGATCTGCTGCTGCATGCTAATGCTGCATGCTCAAGTAGTATGTGCACGACCTTGCCGCCGGTACACACGCATGTTGTTATGGAAAATTTTGATATGGGGTTGGATCCTAGACCTTTATACCCGGCATGCAATGGTAAAAATGTTATCCACGTTCGAGTAAAAGTATATTAACACACAAAGAATACAAATAATAGGAGTTGAAGCTAAGTGTAAATGCTAAAAACAAAATTAAATTTACATTACTATGTATTTATGATAAGTAAAATGTAAAAATAATTTTAAACCAATTTGTTTAATTATCGGTGTGCTTGAAGTTGTAAACCATAACTTTTTGGCGGAGCAAATTCTAAAAATATCACAGTGTGTTCACACTGTGGATTGACAGACAATCACACTGTCATAAAGTGTGCCCACACTGTGTTCACACTGTGGTCCAGGAGAGAAAAAATTGAAAATATCACAGTGTGTTCACACTGTGGATTGACAGACAATCACACTGTCATAGAGTGTGCCCACACTGTGTTCACACTGTGGGCCAGGAGAGGAACATTTGAAAATATCACAGTGTGTTCACACTGTGGATTGACAGACAATCACACTGTCATAGAGTGTGTCCACACGTTGTTCACACTGTGGGCCAGGAGAGGACAATTTGAAAATATCACAGTGTGTTCACACTGTGGATTGACAGACAGTCACACTGTCATAGAGTGTGCCCACACTGTGTTCACACTGTGGGCCAGGAGAGGAAAACTTGTAAATATCACAGTGTGTTCACACTGTGGATTTACAGACAATCACCCTGTCATAGAGTGTGCCCACACTGTGTTCACACTGTGGGCCAGGAGAGGAAAATTTGAAAATATCACAGTTTGATCACACTGTGGATTGATAGAAAACCACACTCATAAAGTGTGCCCACACTGTGTTCACACTGTGGGCAAGAAGAGGAATATCACACTAAACAAATCACAGTGTGTTCATCAGTGGATGACTGGCAAACACTGTGTTCACACTGTGACGTAAAATATTAACCACACTGTGTTCACAGTGTGACCACAGGGTCAAAATCACAGTGTGGAGCATTTAGATGTGGAAACACTGTGTTCACACTGTGACAAATCACACTATGAAGCTTCCACACTGTGTTATTACTGTGTACACCCTGTGTTCACAGTGTTCACACTATGATCACAGTGTGAACACACTGTGGTGACGATGTGACATTTTCCTAAGGGTAGGGACCGGAGAGCTGTTGATACTACAACACTTTGTTAGAAATGACCCCCTTTGCAGTAATGTAGTTTAACAGAAACAGGTAATTTGTTACCACAAAGTTTGAATCTGACAAAGGCTTCAGCCATAAGCCCTTTCTCAGGCATATGAAAGCATACAATTCTGTGCAACTAGGGTGTATTTCTTTCATTATTTTCTTGCAACTTTGATGACAATTTTAGCCCAAGTTTTCACACTTTTGCTATTTTACGTTGGAATACACCAAAAGTATACCCTGCCTTTAAAGAAATACTTGAAATTTTTACTTTTGTCTTGGAACCAACAATGAAAGTCATTAGCCTCTTGAGATGTATTTGACACACTTTATTAAAACAAGTGACAACAACTACTGACTCTCTCATAAACTTTCAAGCTTGATTTGTTAATTATGAGAAGTTCAAACCACCTCTTCATTTGTGTACATAGGTGTCACACAGTTTCTGCGTCCTTCTTGAGGTTGAGAACATCAAAGAGGTACAACTGATCATCAAAGAAGAAGATTGCCACAGCAGCGTTCACCCACAGATATGCAGCATGACACTGAACAAGGTTACTTTACCGTTTTCTAAGAAAACCTGGTGGAAGTCCCATGTTGATGTACAGTTACCAGAAAAGCCAACATATACATATGAATATGAGTATGTACAAGGTGGTGTTCTTTGGGGATCATCATTAACCAGTGAGCGAGGTAAAAGAAGGATAGATTCAACAGTTCATAAGGATATCTTCAACAACAAGTTATCACCAATTCAGAAAATAATTGGCCACGCACATTATGAACTGGAACTATGTAGGTTAGTTAATAAGGAAAACATAACACAGTATCTTTTTGATGATGGCACAAAGAAGCTTCACTTGTTGTCATGTGAAATTCAGAACAAAAATTTCCTGAAAGATGTACAGTCACACATTGTAAACCTTGTTGATGGTGGTGGTAACACAGATGCTCAGATAATCTTCCTTGCAAGTCTACTGGGCATTTTTTCATTTCATGCAATGCCAAGTTTGGCAAAGGTTTCAACAACCGTCCTGACAGCTTTTCAGAACTGCAAAGATGTTATTCTCCTATCTCTAGAGAAGCAGCAGAACAAAGAAGTATCATTTTGCCTCATGGAAATAGTAAGAAGTTCTATACATGCTCTCAAGGGAAGTTGGCTGCAGCTTGTATTTTACACCTACCCTGCCTTAAGTGCAACAGAGTTGTGCTTCTTGTTTTACAGAGAGCCTGTAGTTGCTCAAACAGCTGATGTTAAATTGACAGTTAACGAAGAAGAGGTCCTGTCTGCCTGCCTCAAGCACTTTGATTACAAAGATTCCGAAAGGCTAATCAGTTTGGTTTTTCAGAGCATTACAGATGTAAAGCTTCTTCTGCAAGTTCTGAATCAATCTGAGCATGCTCAAATCTTCCAGGATGTCCATGGATACAGAAGCTGGGTGAAGGATGCACTCCAAAAGCGCATGCAGTCAATGAAACCTGAAGATATCCACGTTATCTGGAAAGATGTTGCTGAAACAGATGTTCGCATTATGCATTTGCTTGCAAAAGAACTTGTCCTTAATTCACTTGCTCACAGCAAGGAATGGTCAAACAATGCGAATGAATTTATGGGAAGTTTGCTTTCTGATGAAGGCTTTTGGCAAACATCTCTAGATGAACAACTATCAGACAGTTTTCTCAAGATCTTGTACAAAATGCTGGAGCAGAAAGACAAACAAGCGGGCATCAACTTAAATTTGAAAGTTATATCGATGCAGTGGATAACCAAATGGTTAAGTCTGAAAGAACTTGAGAGACTGACTGAAACTATGTTTAAGAAACAACTCCAAAGTGGATTGCCACCAGCACAAGTTGTGCACTGCATCTACATGTTTCTAAGTCTTGTGCATTCTATCCAGTGGTTTAGTGAGCTTTCAGCTTTTGTTCAGCAGCTGAACAAATGGACTTTGGATTTCATCAATTACAGAAAACATCAAGGTACACTACTAGCAATGGTGTTCAGCAGTCCCAAAAGTGCACATATGACCCTGTCAGATGCAGGAATGAAACTTGTTGTAAAGCACTTGATCGTGAGTATTCAAAGCACTAAAATGGAAACAAGCTTCATCTGTGAACTACTGAAACCACATGCACCCAATGGAATCATCAATCTACACTCTCGGTGAGTAAGATAGACTTGTTGTGTTTTTAGTAACATTACTGGTAGTCGTGGGTGGATTCGCAGACTTTTGCTGAGATTTCTCTGGATTTGGTGCCTGCTCCATACCATCGTGCTCCGCCCCATAATAAACAGACTTTCTAAAACGTATGAGAACAATCATTTTTATTCAATAATTTAGGGTTAAACAAAGAATCTTGACTGGAGCTGCACTTGATGAACCTGATGGTCTTTTGATGGTCTCTTTTGTCAATATCTTTGTTTGGATGTCAGTATGGCTTATCTTTGGTCAGTCAGTATAGGCCCTAATATTTGGTGTCTCCCTATTTTGGCAACGTCTTTGTTCGGGGCCTTGAACAAAGATTGGACAAAGACTGAAACCCAAACAAAGATCTTGACAAAATAAAGAGAGCACCAACAACAAGGCTAGATAGCTAAGTTGGTAGAGGCAACCCCAGCACGTTTTCAGGAGGTTGTAGGTTCAAGTCCCACTCTAGTAAATTTTCTTTGTTCAATTGAAAATTAAGTATAATTTGGTGTTTTTTTTACCGTACACCGATGTGTGTTAAGCACTGTAAACTCGGTACTTTCCCGAGTTCTGGGAAAAAAATCCACAGGCAAATCACTTGGGTGGCAGTTCCAGTCCTACCGCAAACATTTAATGGATGTTATAATGAATCTGGGATAATGAATATAATTTTTTTGTATAAGTGATAGAGTGATAAACTAAGAGAAAAAACTTTGTATGTCACAATTTACTCAGCTTCTGCTAGTTATGTTCTAACTACCCATGAAGTTTCAAGTTGATCAAAGATTTGCAAGTATGCGTTTGCTTGCGGACAAAGCCCACTGAGAAGAATAAGCGAAAGAAAGAAGAATAAAAAAAAATAATAACAATAACAAAGAGTTTTTCGGGCATAAGGCCCGAACACCTTAAAAAACCCAAACAAAAACAAAGAGTTGTTCGAGCTTACTGCCCGAACACATGAAAACTTTACCTTTTGGATCAAAAGTGAATTCTCATAAATCATTAACTCAATCTCTTCTCGACCTGAACATATTTCATTATATTTTTTTACTTAATAGAAATGCTGTTGATGTCTTCTTGTCATTGGTTGAAACAAAGTCTGGAGCCCAAGATGATGTTTTCACACTCCTTGAAAGCAGCAATTTCTGGGAACTCATCTTCAAGGCAGAAGGACAAATGCTCTATGAACTACATAACAACAAGGTGTACAAGGCAGTGGTAACTAGCTTAAGCTGTATCGAGCAGGACTTCTTTCACAAGAAAGTCACAGTTGGGTTCATCAACGAGCTTGAACGATCAGGATTTCGTGGTAACTTATTACAACTTTGCAAAATTGCAAACACAGGTGCAGACTTTGCAGAGAATAAGGAGCGAACATTCAAAGAACCTCTGGAAATGCTTAAAGCCCATGAACAAATCCTTCACCAACTGGAAACATTCTTGATTTTTTGCAGCAAATTTACAATGATTTTGAGTGAAACGGACTTGGAGATGATGAAAAAAGAACTTCACTTACGAAGGCAGCATGTTGTTGCAAATAGTCAAACATGTTTGATGAGTCTTGTTGATCCAGAAAACTGGGGGTTCTTAACACCTTTCCTTGAAACTGCAAAAGACACTTTGAAGTTAACAAATTCCACTGTATTCACCAACATTTGTCTTTCTTTTGTTGATGATATCCAAACAAAACAACTAGGCAGTGACCTAGTTACTGCTCAAGATGCTTCTTCAGATAGTGACTTTGAAGTAGAAGCGGAAGATCAGCTTGAGGCTGCACCTGAAGTGAAGTCTCTGAAACTTGATGAATTCTCTGCATTGGTTTCATCAAAATGTCTGCCTGTGTATTGTGAACTTTGCTCTGACATTGGTGAAGGGTGTGAGACCATGATTGTTCGTAACATGAAAATCATGTTTGCTGGAGTGATCAAGGATGAGGAACTCCGCCAAGAGCTGGAAACCATGCAAATTCTTAAGCCCCCCAAACAATCAATGGAATACCTAAAGAGTTGGATTAACCTCAAAGACATCAGAGAGTATTCAAAACAATTGCAGTGTCTGTTCAAGACATTTGAAGTGCCTGAACAAAAAGCTGGTGACCTTCTGAATAATGTTGAAACTTTGCTCAATATCTTTGACCCTGAAAATGATGGGAAGACGCTTGAAGAAGTCCATATAGCAGTAAAGTCAATCCAAGAAGTAGATCAGAAGTTTGATGGTGATGATTGGTGCACAATAGATGAGCTAATTCACTCTAAAGACTTGATTCTGTTCCTGAAGCCCATCATTGATGATGACCTCAGAAATCTTACAGATGCCGTGGAGGAAAGGTCAGATTCCTTAGTCAACGAGTCCACTGTGTCAGATCTTATAGAAGTACAGCGGTACATGGGATCCTTTCTGAGAATTGAGGTTATGGACTCGGCGGAAAAACTCATCGACGCCATAGCAAAGAGTAAACGACTAGAAATAAAAAATGTGTCAGAAAAGATTAAAACATGCAATGACCATTTCCATGCCTTGAAGAATCTCTACAACAATATTGCTCAGCGAGGTGAGATGACAAAGAAAATTATCAGAAATGCCATTGAGCAGGGTGTGTACGAATTCATCTTGAGTGAAGATGGGGAATTGTGCAAGGTGTCAATGAGCTACACAAGGGATGATGAAACTTGTGCCACATATGAGCAAGATGAGCTAAATGATTTACGAAGTAGAGCCCTCCTCATGGTAAACTCAAGAATGTCTTATCAGCCTGAGCGAAGGGAAGGGGATAAGGATGACAGTGGTTTGTCCAAAAATCTCCAGGATTTCATTCAGTGTGTAGATGAGGTGAATGAAATTGTTGAAGTCTGTTCACGGCTGGCTAATTCTGGTCATTACCACTTCAGGCGATTCCATGATAGTGTCGGAGATCTGCAGTGTCTCCTCTTACTGAAAGATCGCTTGAAAAGAGAAGATTCTAGCTGGAGAGTCATTCTGAAGGATGCAAGGAGTGAATTCTACTTCCTGAACTTCTTCCATGCGAGACAATTATGGCTGCTAGATCAGTTCTTTAGAGGAGAAATTGATGCAAGGAGAGAAGTTGTAAATCTCTTCCACTATGTCAACCCTGACATCTGTGTGGACATAAACTTGAGAGAGTATTATGTATCGCTAGGTGACACTGAGGATTTGAGGACGCGTGTTTTTCAGATTGGTGCGGCTCTCCAGGAAGTCTTTTCAGAAGTGGTGGCTCCTGTTCGAGATATTGTGTGTCTTAAACCTCATCAAAAGGCAACTGTCGAAAGCACAATCCAACCTGGAACTGTCTTTGTAGCAGAGTTAGACCCAGACAGCACAAACTCTATTCCAGTTCTCATGACACTGCTGAAGAATACTACTCGAAAGTACCCTCAGGCAAATCATGTGCTTTTCTGCCATTCGGAAACCACATGGGAAGAGGTGTACCTTTTATTACAGAGGTGTCGCAAAGCATCCACAATGACACAAAATGATCTGTATGCACTAATAAATGTAGAACAGTTGACTACAGAAATCCAATTTATGTTGGTAGATGAGGTGAGGAGAATTCAGGAAGAGGAGTGTTTATTTCTGTTGGCCATAATTTGCCGTGGGGGATGCCATCACCACATTATCGATCAATTTTCTCCACATTACACTCACCGAATACAAGGTATGACACACAATGAAATGAATGACTGTCTGGAGCAGGGTTGGCCAGATGTTGAAGTAATCACTTCCGAAGTTCCTGGACTTGGAAAATCAGAGTACATATCTTGTAGGGCATTGGAAAAGGGGAAAAGTTCCCTTTTATTAGCAATGGGAGGACCGCAGACAAAGATTGATCTTGTCCGTCAGTTGTTGCAGAGGCCCCCATCAGAGTTTCAATTGCTTCACATTGACATAAGAACAACATCTGACCCCAGCTTGATTGATTCATTCATTTTTGAGCTTTTGGTGGTTGGAATGGTAGTTGCAGGTACATTTTTGTGTGAGTTAGA
>JAUELU010000018.1:6736769-6748531 GCA_032357145.1 Evasterias troschelii
ATTGCTCATTACCAAGTAAGTTTTTATGCTAACAATTATTTTGAGTAATTACCAATAGTGTCCACTGCCTTTAACCGATCTCTCAATTATAAGGGCAATCAATGCGAGAGGGAACCAGTTACATTATGACTTGCTCTTTTGATTGTGTGCTCTACGTACATGTATGTGTCTAACATAGACTATACCAACCGCAGGACTAATTAAAATGTCCTATATATTTGGATAATTCCAAGTCACACTTCTGATCGAGCAAGAATTTTATTCTATTTTTTTTTTGGGGGGGGGGATGGTGTGGCGAGATCGTTCACTACTGGGAATGAGGTAAGTGTATGTAAGTTGACATATAAATTGTCTTCCTCTCTGTGTTGGACTGCATCTTTTTTGTTTTAATGAGTTCAGTTTGTTGTGTTTCAAAGATCTTCTCAAGAAGGAAGTGATACTTCGGGAGCTCCGAGCCTAACTCTATCTGACCTTCTTGAAGCAGCAGATGTACAGTAAGTCAAGTTATGTTTTGAGCTGCATTGTAGAAACTTAGCCATGGAATTGGTTGGTTTCTCATTTGAGTGGGAAGTAAAGCCATAGGTCACAAGAGTTTTAATGTCAGGGCCGAGTGTTCTAGTGCACCTGACTCAAGTTGTCAGAGTTTGTGTTCCTTCATATTCTTGTCAGAGTGTGTGGTCTAATTAGTATATATTTCTGGTATTGAAACCAAGGATGACTCATAAGTGAACTTAATCAGCGTACAGAGCAGCCAACTCTCCCTGATTTTGCAGAAAGTTCCCTGAAAATAAACCATCTTCTGATGTTCTGATGAACGAATGTGACAATCTCCCTGATTTGGGAAACTTTTTCCTTACTGTGTTGAATGTAATTCAAAATATCTCCCTACAAAATGTCCCTGATTGCAAGATGCAAATCTTGGCAGCTCTGCATTGTACCTTGTTTCATAGAATAGACACAATCGGCGACTGCAGTAGCATGACCCATAGTGGGTATACAGTGTAAACAAACCAAGCAATGCATAGCGTGAATGGAAACGCATGGCTGCATCCCACCTTCAGCCGAAGCACTCCGAAGCAGCCACGTGTTCCCATTCATGCATCGCATTGCTTGCTTGGTTTGTTTACACTGTATACCCACTATGGGTCATGTGACTGCAGTCGCCGATTGTGTCTATTGGGTGCTTTCACATGCCTGAGATGAAGCCTTTCTAGGACTTAAATTTTGGGGTGAAAATTACCTCTTTCTCTAAAATTACTTCACTCGGGAGTTGTTTCTAACAATGTATTATAATATAAACAGCTCTCCAGTGCTCTTTACCAAGTAACTTTTTATAGTCATTAACTTGTGAAGTACTTACCAAATTGACAGCCTACCTTTAAGATGTGAAATAAAAAAAATAAAAAATGAGGTAGTTAACTGCAGCAGTAACTGAGTGGTTAATTTTTATTTTTATTTTTTCCCACACAGTATTAAGCGATTCTTTGATTGGATGGGAAGGCTACAGGCAGACTTAACATTTGACCCTGTCGTCAAACCGCGCCTCAAGGCCATCATGCAGAAGTATTGCGTGACAAGCGCCCTCTATCACAAGTTTCAACAGTAGGTTAAAAAGTTGACTAGTCTTGTGTCTTTAGGGAATGCATCAAAAGTTGGGCATGTTATTGATCTAGGTGCAAAGAAACGTTCCCTTAGGCTAGCGCCCTCAATCCAGACTTAGACTAAGCTTTTAAAAACGTTCCGTGAAGACTCAGTGAAATACTTTCCTCAAAGACTCGATGTCTTCTCAGAATTAAAAGTTTCTGTCATCAGAAATGCCTTGGAATGATGAAATGGGGGATTTTTGGTATAACAGACCATGCATGTCTCGTGCATATTCTGGAAGGAAACAAACTCAAGCACTTTAGCGGGCTCCAATGTACGAATAGACCTTTATCATGCTGCCACCATCTTGGTCATGTTCCTTGTATCCAATAACAGTAATGAATGCTAATATTCATTGTACAAAAAGGAGTCAGACTATTTCTCCTTCCAGCCTCGGTTTGATTACATTGAGTTGAATGGGAGAAAATTAAGATGGCTGCACCGTGATAAAGGTCTATATGCGCAAGACTTACACACAATAGTATTCCAGCTCTGGAGAAGCATATGCTCTTCCATGTGTCACAATGACTTACCAGCAAGACATTTCATACAGTTCATACAAGCTGCTTTATTTGTTTCCCCTTGTCTAGGCTCTTCGATCGTATCTTCATTCATGAGTGCTACAGTCCACCATTAGATTCCCAGAGGTCAGGGGTCGATCAGAGTCAACCTAACAGGAAACACATCTGCTGGATGCTTTTTCTCCTCGCGAAAGGTCAGTCAATTGTTCTTTTTCAATTTTTGAAATAAATAAGTCCCATCCTTCTAGGTGAACCTTGTACTGTCGCTTCCCAGGTTGTATTATAAATATGGATGTACATGTACTCCCTGTTAATACAGCAGTTCAAGGGTGTACTGCTTCTGACCAGCTACGACCCCCCCTCCCCCCCCCATGTATAAAGGTAATGACATGATAAGGAGATCACCATCATAGGGGTGGTCTGGTTTACGTAGTATCTTTCCTCGCCTTTCTTGTAGGACCCAAACGGTTTGAATCATGTCGGGGGGTTCCTTAAAGAGGATTGGGTTGTCAGTCTCCACTGATTGCGTGGGTTTTGCCTGAAATAATTATCTGGGTTTTCCTTCCACATCAAAAACTGGACCTTCCTTTGTCATCTCTCCATGGGGTTCTTGGCTAGTATAGTGATTAAGTGTGCTTTTCTGAGAACCCTTGGCTTCACAACCAGAACTAAGAAATTAATAAATAAATAGGGCTAGATAGCTCAGTTGATAGAGTGCCAGCACATTAATCCATAGGTTGCAGGTTTAAATCCCATTCTAGTAAGTTTTTCTTTGCTCATCCAAAAATGTATATTTATTTTAATGGATATAAAGTAATTTAATGCAAAAATCTCCAATATAGAGGTGGTTCTTCTTAAATGTTGCCTCCTAGAACGCACAGGTTGTGGGTTCGGGTCTCTTTCAAGTAGCTTGCAGATGTTTCTCGCAAGATTCGGAATGTATTGATTAGGCCTATACAGTGTTATTCATAGATTGGTGTAGCGGAGACCAAAATATCATACCTGGTAAAAGTTTTACATCAGCAGGAAGTGTTAAAATGTGACACCTCAGAAGTTTGTTGGAATTATTGTCCCCCAAAAACTTAGCACTTTTCTTTCATTTGTGCAGTCACACTCCTTGTTTATTAAATTTGTTTACAAACTATTATTTGTATCAGGAAGTTTGAAGCAAGCAGCCAATGAGCTTGTGATGACGTTACACCTGCTGATGGGTTGTATTGACTACATCGCAAAACTGTCACCAGCGTTCTTTCTCCAGGAACCGTTCAGTAAGTTTTTACATCCTGTCTTGGACGTTTGTTTATTTGTATGTTTTTTGTTTTTGTTTGTTTTTTATCATAAAGAGAAGGGGTTCACCCCAGTGTTCCTGCTTTGATTAGCTGCATATTGCACCACTGCACCTTGTAAACCATAACATGATGCTATGTAAAGAAAAAGGTCTCGAACTTCAAAACGTCCCTCGCACACCTTGCAGGAAATACTGTTGCGCTTAGATAGTGCTTAGAAACGAAGTATTAAGCACAGTATAAGTGTTAAGTAATATTATTATTACTATTATTATTTTAGTCAATATTTTTACAGTCAAATGTAGGGTTGGAGGGAATATTCAGGGAAGAAAAGTTTATTATTTGGTCACAAAATAGTCAGTCACCGATTCTTTTCTGCATTTCCAGATTCTGCTCACTATTCACAAGACACGGAGGATGCCATATTGAAAGCGCTGTGTGTAGAGATGAGTTGTCTTGACGATATCAGGGATGTCATGTCAGTACGGGAATCCTGCCTCACTCCGATCATCCAGGCCATTCCCAGGGAGATGCTGAACCAGGGGCTGGAAGGTCTGCCAGAGGTAAAGGAAGACTTGTGTCTGAATGGTCGGCTACGGCTACAACTGTTGCTAAGGACGTCCTATGCTTCAATACATGATGACGCAGCAATCCAGCAGTAGTCACAGCTGTAGCTGCTAATTCAGATACGGCCTGATACTTGTGTTTTAATAGACTGTTGCTCTGGCTTGATCACAGCAGCCAAAAGCTGTAGCTGCCACAGATGCGGTTGATACCCGCTGTCACCTCGCTGAGCGTGGACGGATTGAACATTCTTGTGAAAATACCCGGACAGTTTGTTGTTTTCTTAGCAAATAGACACTGTATTCAGCAGAAATATTTACAGTTGACTTTTATTGTATCTTTCTTCATAATTTTGACTATAAATCAGCATTATGTTGATAAATAACAATCTCTGACCCTACCTGTATACTTTGGCTGTCATATCTCTAGTTGGAGTATCTACAGCAGCAGTATGAAGATGTCTACAGGGCAGCTGGGGATATAAATGAACAACTTTTTCTCGACCAATCATCACATCTCTTCGTTCAAAAGATCCCAGCCAATGAGCCTCCTAGTTCCCCGGACAGCAGTCATGAAAGGAACCAATCAGCAGTTCTGATGACGCCAGTTAAGTAAGTTGAGAATCAGCATGTTAATTGTCATAGATGTTTGAAATAAGTTTACAGAGTTGTTTGCTTTGTATGAATGTAAAGAGTTTTTGTACCGGCAACTTGGAGGCAACAAACGGCACTGCATGCTTGCTATTAAGGCAACACTACACAGAGCTGCCAACCCTCCCTGATTCTGCAGAAAGTTCCCTGAAAATTAACAAATCTTTCCATGTTCTGCTGAACAAATTTGAAAACAAATGTATCTTTGTGATGTGTCAACGGTAGCGATCTCAACCTGTTTTTGGGGTCAAATGAAGTAGTAGGTTGCAAAGTGTTTAGTAGCCACAGGGCAAGTTGAGAAGTAGTGTTAACTAGCCCATAGCAGTTTTTACTAGACAATGTATGCCGAACTAGTGTTAAGGGTAAGCCATGGTGTAATCGACAGTATCACTAATTTTATCGTACTGACGAATCTGTCAAAATACAAACAGTTTGTAAATCAGTTTTGTGCATGTACTGATCAATTTGTTGCTATTAGCGTTTTCTTCAAGTTTCACAGCCTAAAGTGTAATAATAGTTTTGTCAATTTTACAGAAATTCGCATGACCTGAGAATCACAATTTGTGTTTTAAGATTTAAAGTGACAACAATTTGATCAATACTTTTATTTTATATTTTAATTAGTCTTGGCTCTAACCATTCAAGGTGCAATTAATTGTGTTTTTTTTCTTCAAAATTATGGCAAAAAACAATCTTTATTAAAATAGTTACGCTTCGTAATAAAAACTAAGATTCTTACTTGTTTGTTTCCATTTAGAAAAGCCATCAATTCTGTGAAAAGTCTAAAATTCCTGTTGTCAGAAGCAAATGACTCCCCCTCCTCGCTGCTCCTGAAATACTTTAAGGTACTGTATAATAATGTGAGCTAAGACTCTGGCTTCATCATACCTGCCAACTGTTCAGATTTAATCGGAATTGTCCATATTTTTGAGGTTGCAGGCTGTTAAAAGTTAGAACATTCCTATTTCTGACAGGAGACAGCAATAAACAAGATAAAAAAGTTCTGCCAAAAGAGGGTGCCATTTACTTGCGAAAGTAGAGATTTTCTTACGGGATACAGAGTTTTTTGTACATTGCTTTAGTTACATACATGTACAGTACATAATTTTTTTTGTCTACTTTTAATAAGCTTTACTCACACATCTTTTCGCGTCGTAATACCTGTGGAGTTGTAAAACTGGTGTTTCTATTTCTGAAGTTTCAGTGTTGGCAGGTATGCTTCATTGTTCCACATGAGTTCCTAAATAAAAATTATCTGGTCACCCGTCCATGTCTTTTAGAAAAACACTCCTGGCGCATAGAAAGGAGTGTGAAAATATCTGTATTTTTTTGGTGCCTACAGAGCTGTAGTCTGGACCCCAGCTCCAGCATCGCACAACGAGTGAATGTTGAGAAAGAAGAATACATCAGTCACTTCAAGAGGATCATGGGCTCTCCGTCCGGCTCCGTGGCGAGGTCCAGATTCCAGATTGGGGTTCGGCTGTACTACAGGGTCATGGCGTCCATGTTGAAAAGAGTGAGTACGAAATTCTCTAGGGTAGCGTGTTATGAATATTGGTTTAGAATTGCCGGTATAGATTTGCATGGCCTCTTTGAATCAAGATAAGTTACATTATTAGGAGAATTAGCAAAAGTGCTGCATTGCATACTCTCTTTGAATAAAAAAAGCCTCTTTGAATGAAGATAAGGTACATTGTAAGGGTTATTGGCAAAAGTGCATACTCTCCTTGAATCAAGTAAATCAATAAAATTTCTTAATTTGATTTGAATGAAGGAAGAGGAAAGACTGTCCACCAAAGATTTCTCGTCGCTTCTTCACAGCGATCTCTTTCACAAGTCCCTGCTTGCCTGTGCACTGGAGGTCGTCAACGTAACGTACGAGTACTCACGTAAGTCTGGTGTCGGTGTAAGGTACAGCATTGGTGTGTTCACCATACGCTACTTGCACAGATCTGCCATGTGCATGTATAGCTTTGATTTCATGCCTCATTTGTATTGTATTTATGCACCTGTTTGTATGAAAGTGTCATTACATTATTACGTGACAGTACAGAGTTGTATAATGCTTCTATTCACTGCTGTCCCCATTTCAAGGCTCTACAGGCAAATGGCTGACTGCGCAAGGGGCGAATGGTCTTGGCCTTGTTGCTCCTTTCAAAAGATTTGCCATTGACAAAAGAGTTTCTAATAGAAGTGCCCTTTAAAAAAGCGGAAATGGCCTTGCCCTCTCACAGGCCTGCTCTCCGTTGCCATGGTCTTGGCCTTGGTGCTCCTTCAAAAGTTTCCCTTAGACTTGTTAAATTTTTTTACAATGGAAGTGCTCTCTGCAAAATGGAAATCGTCTTGCCCTCTAAAAGATGAAATTCCAGGCCATGGCCATGGCCTTGGTGCACCTTTACAAGTATTTTATAGACTTCAAGATTTTCCAATGGAACTACCCTTTTCAAAGTAAAAATGGCCTTGCCTGCTCAAATATGAGATTATAGTCCTGCTGTATTTTGCCATGGTCTTGGCCTTAGTGTACCTTGAAAACTTTTCCATAGACTTGAGGATTTTCCAACGGAACTACCCTTTGTAAAATGGAAATAGCCTTGCTCTCTTGAAGATCAAATTCCAGACCTGTCCTCTTTTAACAATTCTCTTCACTTTTTCCTCCTTTTTAGCGAGTGAGTTTTCCGCAATGCCCAGCACGGCATCCCATCTCTTGTTTCCATGGATACTGGATGTCTTCTCTCTCACGGCTTTTGACTTCAGTAAGGTGCTGGAGAGCTTCATGAAAGATGAGCCAAAACTGACCCAAGAGGCCAAGAAGGTCAGTGTTTGGACATGAATATGCTAATTTATGCAGTGTTAAAGGTCAATATAACAGTTACTTTTATCACAGAGATCACATGATATTGGATTGGTCTCTAGGCAGGGTTTGTACAGACCTTGACTTTGCATGAAGTTTTAAGTAGGCAAGTGCGCTGGACTGAAGCTCTAGTGTTTCTGATTAGTAGAATTTGGGTTTGAGTCCCGCTCTTGACACTTGGGATCTTAAGCAAGACACCTAACCATAATTGCTTCGTCCTACTGATGGGGTGTAAAGCCATTTGTCCTATGTGTTATGTAATGCACGTGAAAGAACCCAGTTACAGTTATCGCTAAGAGAAGGGGTTTGCCCCGGTGTTTCTGGCAGTGGCTGCTGAATGTGCAGCAGAACCTTACAGACCCTTGTATTGTTTGTTCAAGCACCATAAATGCCTAATGGTATACATTTTTTGTGAGCTGTTTAAGACATGTATTATTATTACTATTTTCAAAATCTGTATTTATAGCATCTTCAGTCGATCGAGACGAGGATAGTTGAGAGTATGGCGTGGCAAACCTCATCACCCCTTCATGATCTCATCCAAACAGCTGGCACCACAATACAGTTAACCTCACCGGTCGTAAGTTTCACTCATATTTATTAATCATTCATTCAAGTCGAGCTTTATTTCATAGATAAGCCAAATAATAAGCACAGAAGATGGAAACTACAGCAGGCATTCAGCAGGGTACGATGAAAGTCACTAGTCAATATTTCAAATGAAATGAGGATGCTTTCCAACACTTAACTAGCCAGCTGGACCACTTAGAGAGAATTTTGACTGGTCTTCATGTATTATGTGGCATTTGGCCAGCGGACCACTGATAAGGGAGAGCGCTTACATAAAATAATTCAATAAGAGTTTACAATCTTTGCGGTAGTGTTTGCGTAGATGACTGAAATAATGGTTTTGATTTTCAAACAGACAACAAGTTCAAGGACCAATGGATTGAGTTCGCCAAATACAACAGCAGCAGATATGTGAGTTATCTTTCTAATAGATTAGTTTATATTTATTTTCTATAATCTTAACCATTTGAATTTGATGAATAAGGGATTTCAACCCATAACCCTTTAGTCACTGTTCCGCCTGAAACCGCCCAGCCATTTACTCACTGTATTATTCTGCTCTTGCAACAGGTACTTATCTCCTCTCAGGCCCAACACAAGATCCCTAGCCACCCCCAGGGAGGCGACACCCATGTCCTCATCGTTAACCAGCACCACCCCCGCCCCCCATCACCCATCACAGGGCGGCAACATCCCCTCCCCTCAACCCAGCAATATCCCGATGTCGCCGCGGAGGATGAGATCGGTGTCGCTGAACATGTTTCTGAACAAGGTGCTGCAGCTTGCTTACAGCAGGCTTGAAAGGCTTTGCAGCATGCTCAAAGTGTCCAAAGATCTGGTAAGATAGTTAAATCTGTTTACAACCAATAAGTACACATCAGTTTTTTAACCTTTTGAAAGAGATTGAAAATATAATGGACATTTTGTCACTGTTTCACAAAGAGCCAACATTTTCTCAAAATGTCAAATCATATAACCTTTTAGTTTCATAATTGCACTAATGAGCACTTAAGGACAATTTCACAAAGTTTTCACGAACAGCGACTTTTCAATTTACCATTTTGTTTCGTTTTATTGCCAGGAAAAGTACATGTGGACGTGTGTTGAGTACTGTGTTACCAGCAAAGCAGATCTCCTGAAGAACAGACATCTGGATCAGGTAAACTGTGTAACTTTGTGGCACTAGGTGGCAGCAGACAGTGTTTTTGTTTTGTGTGATCAATCATATGCATAAATAGCAAACCTGTCCAAATTTGGGCTTAATTCGTCATGTGAGTCAGGAGAAAATAGTGGAAAACCATTCACAATATTCAGCATGTAAACAAATAGTCCTTTCAAAATTTCTGTTGTTACATCCAAAATTAGCTGTTGCGTTCATTTTTGGTTTTTACTCAAATATTTCTTCACTTCAGTGGGAAATATATTTTACAGAAAAAATTGTTCATTATCTTTACATATTCAGTAAGCTTTCAGACTAAAATCAAACAATGATGTTTTTATCCTTACCAATACTACTGAATAATAGCTTTACAAACGTTTTTTAATAAGTCATGTGCTTGTCCCTTACCCTACAGCTCCCTTTACCCATTGAACTGTAGCAGACATGCAATTTAAATCGAGTTATCAAAATTCGCAAGCAACCAAATGTTGGCCATCTTCGCTCAATCTTGTCATTTTCATGTTTTTTTTTGTCGTTTTGTTTTTCAGATATTAATGAGCTGTATATATTCCATATGTAAAGTAACGGATAGTGAGCTGAAATTCAAAGACATCGTGAACGCTTATCGGACACTGCCACATGCTGAGGCTACGGTAGGTTAACCCTTTTGCGCATCTCTCGCTAGTTTTAAGCGGGGTGGACAGTCAGTCCAGCTCCGCTAAGCCAGCTTGAGTTGTTTTTAGCCACTCTGTTCATATCGGCAGCTCTGGTGTAGGTGCCTTGTTAATAATAGGTGCCGTTTCCAGTAATCCTGTTTTGTTATTAATTTGAACATACAGACGTACCGCAATGTGGACATAGATGGCACCAAAGAAGATTCTATTATCATCTACTACAATAAAGTCTTCATGCCGCTCATGAAAGTCTACATTCTGCAATTTCAACCAAAGAATCCGGTGAGTAAAGTTTCTTACAAGGTGTGTGATTTGTCGGGATCTTCCTGATTTCTATATTTTTTTTGTAAGGTGTCCTGGAAAGATGTGAAGATAAACTCAAGGGTGAGAGATGTTTCCCTGCTGTATCAAAACCTCCGGTTCACCGCTTTGTGGCAATCCTTAGTTCAATCCTGTTCATAAAAATTCAAATTTATCCAGGTCATACAAATTTTCTCTTCATGACAACTCAACGCAGAAAGCTTGTTTTTTGGACTCTGCCAGTTGCTGTGTACTTAAATTTAAAAGAATGGCAAATCAAAAATTTGGCTGTTAGTGTAAATGGTGGCGATATACCCAACATATTTAGAACCATGCCAAAACTTTTCAAGCTGGCAGTAAACATCTCCAAGAAATATAGCCTTGGCTCGATGTGTATGGAACGTAGAAGTGCTGTTTATTTCTGTATTCCTACTCCTGCTCTTGAGATAACTATTTATACCTTTGTTTCATATTTCTCCCCAGACGCCAACATTATCTCCTGCCCCTACTAGGTCATCAACACTGTCCCATGCCTCTCCTGGTTATAGGTAAGATAATATTTATTGGAACTATTAAGGGGCCGGGATACCTTTGGTAATTACTCCAAAAGTTAATGACCATAAAACCTTACTTGGTGAAAAGCACTGGAGAGCTGTTGATATTATTAAATATTGTTAGAACGACACCCTTTGAAGTAATCATTGTTATTATTATTATTTCTGGTTTATTAAAAGAATATATTTTTAGCCCAGGGGCTAAGTTGCTACATAGTTTGCTACAATTTAACAGCAATACAATGTAAATGTACATCAAATCACTACTTTAAAAATAGTTACGGATTTACACATGTAACAAAAATACACCTAGAAAATAAAAAACATGGCACAAGTTTTAAAAAGACAGATTTATACTTGGTTCAAAGTACTGACAAAGTGAGGTATGGGACTATTTTTGTATCTATTTGTTTTGCACTTAATTTCGGAAAGATTGTTACTGTTTCTTAACTGATATTGCACACTACACTACTGGCTTGGGTAACCACTGACGGAACACGTCGGGACCTTTGAGCTTTGCAAAGCAGTTAATGCAGTTGTAGAGAAGGAGGTAATTTTTCACCAAACAATTTGAATCTGAAAAAGGCTTCAGACATAAAGCCTTTCTCCCCTGTATTTTTCCTTTTGGGTCTTCCTTGGTTTCACTATCCACAGGGATCAGAAATTTCATTGTGAGAAAAATCAACTGTTTGGTTTTTTCCCACAAATAAAGAAAACCTGCTCTTTGATCTACCTTTCTAGTGCTGAGGACACTGTTCTTAAAGGCACTGGACACTATTGGTATTTACTCAAAATAATTGTTAGCATTAAAACTTACTTGGTAACGAGCAATGGAGAGCTGTTGATAGTATAAAACATTGTGATAAATGACTCCCTCTGAAGTAACGTAGTTTTTGAGAGAGAGGTAATTTTTCACTCAAATAATAAAAGACTTCTTGCTAGAAGCCTTTTATTATGCATCTGAAAGCACACAAAGTAATGCAACAAGG
>JAUELU010000018.1:6759798-6771632 GCA_032357145.1 Evasterias troschelii
AGCGGGGCACTACAAGTTTTCAACTATCAATGAGGTATATAATATAAAGAACCTCCACACACAGTTCAACACACCCATGGGCATTTCTTTGTTCTATTCACTTAATTTACGGAAAATCCTTTTCCTCAACACTGTAGATAACTCTGTGTGGACGTGTGTAGTCCACATGTTTCAAAACCACGGCTTGTGTGGACCTCTTTTGTTCTCAGGTCCACACTTCGTATGTAATGCTTACCCACACACGAACACATGCAACCTTACGGAGCTGGTTTGTTGTGTCTTGCTATTGTTGTTCTGTTATTCCCTTTTCTAAAGAATTATCTTAAGGGCTCCAGGTTGAACAAAGAACTCCCTTATTGGGTCCATAATTGTTCCATTGTCCACAAGGGCACCCCCACACACACACCCAGACTGAAAAATGCATCCTCGTGGGGCACTCTTCTGTTCTTTCCTTTATCCCTGCACTAACAGTTTCCAATAGATTTTGTACAACAATTTCCTTGTGAAGCAACCCGGTCTTTAGAAATTCTATGTGGAGACCTTATCCCTTTATTGTGTGTCCTTGGTCTCCATAAGGTAGCGAAAGTGAGAGCCCCCTAATTACATGAGGGCACACACACACACCCACACCGCCTTCATGGCAGTTACGGGGTATTTCCATTGTTGTTCTATTATTCCCTTTTCTGAAGAAATCCTTTGTGGGGTACCACTAGAACAAAGGGAAACCTTGTTGGGTAGCATTGTTCCAACGTTAAAATTGGAAGGCATACCCCGTAAGTTGGCATGTGTAAGCCCAACCACGCACACACGTAATTTGGCCCCACGACTTACCTTAAAACGAGTTGATAAATGAGTGTTGTTTACGATTTACAGATTGCGATGTGGACGACTTTGATTGTGGTAATGGTATCTACATCGACTCGGCCGCCAAATGCAACGGTTTCAACGATTGCATAAACAACAGAGATGAGTATGACTGCGGTAGGCCATTCAAATAATTGTCCTTTGTACTTCCACTCAAAATGAGCTGCAGTGTAGGTTGCAGAGAAATGTGAACAGTTCTAAATAAACCACACAATAGTTCCCAATGGGGAACTCAGACCTGTACCACCTCGCCCATTTGTCATACACTCAGCCCTTCTGTTTTTGTATATCTGTCAAATACTACAATAATCTGCACACTTGGATAGCAGCAGGTGCAATAGTGGCAAGTGGAAATTATTTGTGGGTCCCCCTCAGAAAGTCTTTGTATTTTCAGGCCACAAAGATGGCATACGTTTGTGCCCTTTAATATGTGATTGGGATTTCTCAGGTTTTTTCTGACTTCAGGATTTTCTAAAAACCTCATTGAGCCTTCAAATTCAGTCTCAGAAATGGAGAAAGAAAGAGCAGGGTATTATCTTGGCAGTTACTTCAAGAAAATAATTATTATAAAAACTTACTTTGTAAAGAGCAATGCAGAGCGGTTGGTGCTACACAACATTATCAGAAACGACCCCTTTTAAGTGTTGTAGTTTTAGAAAAAGAGGTAATTGTTCAGTTTGAGAAAGGCTTCAGGCATGAAGCCTTTTTTAGGCATCTGATGAAAGCACTTAATTCTATGCAACTAGTGTTTTTTTCTCTTTCAATTTTGTTTTACATCTTTGATTGCCAATCAAGCCCGAATAACACACGTTTGTTATTAAATGCGTCTACTTCACTCTACTTACCTGTAGAGCGAATACTACATTTGCATTGTTCCCTATGCTGGCAGGCAATTGCTAAGAGTTTAACATACAATAGCGCCCTCAAGTGTCCTGTCCTCGACGCCCTGTGACATGGGCGCTAGGCTAGCGTCCTCTTTTTCTCTTAGCGCAGGTGGAGGTAACATTGTTTTAAAAAAGCTCTCAGAATTTTTCTGAATTACAGACGTTATTTCCTGATTTGAGAAGCATTCTAATAAAGAAAAATTATCATTATAATATTGTAGAGTCGTGTTGTGTTGTGGTGTATTTAATTTTAGTGGAAAATGAGTAAAAAGTTGGGGAGAGCAGGGCATGTCGGAACTGGAGGGACTTACATCCCGCCGGGACAGCCTGAGCTCTCGGGGGATTGCACCGGTGACATTACGTCGCCGCGGCAGCAATCCCCTAGTCAGCCCCCTCAGCCACTGCCGGCTGCTGGAACTGACGGACCCACTAACCGGGCGAGGGACCTTACGGTTCCTCCGTCCCCGGTTAGTGTATGTGGGTCCACCCAACGGAAAGGGAAGCCCGGTAAGGCAAAGAAATTGTCTGGTACCAGGGCTATACCCAAGAGAGGGCGGTCAGCCAAGCAGGGCTCCGTTACGGAGTCACCGTGGCCACCGCAGGAACCTCTTAGGGGCACACGCAGCCGGAGGAATTACCCCTCCACGGCTCGGTGCACCAAGGCATGTAGACGGAGCATAAACGGCTCAATGCACCCGGGCCCTCCCTACGCCACCGTGGATACCACGGTGCCCAGGGACGGGCTTTTGTACGGCTGGCTGGACTGTGCAGCACCAGCCTATGCTATCAGGGTAGGGGTGCTGTCGGCCGGTAAGGCCATTGCATGCTCCATAGCGATACGCATTTTGCCAGTTGCTCGGGCATCCCCGTTCCCTAAGTTACTTCCGAGCCATCCTCGGAGACAACTCAGGGGCGGTCTTCTTAAAAGAAAGGGAAAAAGTCCCGCCATTCTCGTTGCTCCTTGTCGAGTTCAAGCGAGTCATCCGAACGGGCGCTCCTTGGCAAACGCCACAGGGGTGCAGACCCGATCTCCCGATATGATTTTTTAGAGGCCTTTCACATCCTTATTGGGCCGACGGGACGATTCAAGCCAAGGCCCTTATGACTCGGCCACCCCTGAGGGGCCCCCGAGTCACTACGGTCACGGTTGGTTAACCCAGAACCATTGGGGTCTGCCGCACACGGCTAGTTGTGCTCCGGAGTCCCCTCCAGGCTTGCGACCCCCACCCGCCAGTCAACACGGCCAGGGCCGCTTGACTGCCGGCCAACGGACACTGCCGCACATAACTACCTGTGTGCTGGCGTCCCCGCCAGGCATAAGCTTGCACCCGTCGGCGTCCTTTGAGTCGCACATCGACTCACCGGTACATCGGACGATGCTGTTGCACCATCGGGGTATGGTTCTCATTCCCCGGGGGCATTTCGTCCCCCCGACTCAGTCATCTCGACCGAGGAGGAGGACGAGTTGGTAAACAGCATCCAGAGATTGTCTGTCTCTGAGACCGAGCTGCGGCTGGTTCAGAGAGATATGATTAGGGTGCTGAATCTCCCTTTTGACTCCGAACCCCCCTGCGAGGAAGAGTCGGCGGTTCCGGCTGACATGATGGTCGATGCTCTCCACTGCCTCGACAACGGACTTCGATCACTGCTGGACCAGTTTACGAGAGTGGCGACCTTGGTGACTTCAGCGTGTCGAGCCAATGTTCTCGATGTGCTATTTTTGTCATCGGCGGGTGCATGCAAATGCCTTGATGAGCTGCCGCCCACAGGGTCAGATCTGTTGGCAGGTAAATTCCAGGAATCAATGGAGGCGGAGGCTTAAGCGCCTCAAGGCCGCCGATAAGATCAACCTGAAAAACCCGCAAGCCCCGGCATCCAAAGCCGCGGGTAAGGCCAAGAATCAGGCATCAAATGTCATCCCCCGACGCCGCCCGCACAAGGCGACCTGGGGCAGTTTTCGTGGCCGTGCTGAAAACCCAGCCGGTGTCATAGGAAAATCTGTCCCCCGAGATTCTGTCCCCCCATATGGGTAATTTAACGTGGGCTGGAGAGGGATGATTCAAAAGAGGGCGCTATCAAAAGTAGTTTGTACACAGTTCTCCATATGGGGGGACGGAATCTCCGGGGGGACAGAATCTCCGTCCACACCGGCTCATATTTCTCGCAGCCCCCTCTCGGACAGCAGCATGCCCAGTTGGGCCGCGGCTTTCGTGCGCTCACTCCTCGTTATACCGGGCGTGGCTCACCATGAGATAGCTCTGTCAGCAGTCCACATCGCGGGCGAAGAGAACATCACAGCCGACGCTCTCTCCAGAGGCTGGATCGCCCCGACGGAATTGTTCCCTGCTTCCACAGGTGGCTCGGTCGCTCTTCCAGCTGATCGACCGCCCCCAAGTGGACTTGTTCGCCTCTCACATAAACAATCAACTGCCGGTCTACTGCGCAAGGGGCCCCGACCCCAATGCGTGGCAGATCGACGCACTCCACTCCACATTTCATTGTGAAGACCCTTACTTAGCCTTGAGGGGTGGATCCTAGGCCTCCCGGGGTTTTTCCCCGGCATGCCCTGTGTCCTACCCCGCTGCTGACATACAGTAGTTCTGCGTACATGTATACCCACCGCCTTCTCGATGCGAGTCTATGCAAATGTAGTATTCGCTCTACAGGTAAGTAAAGTGAAGTAGACTCCCACCCCACAGTAGTGTGGGCTGGGTCTACAAACGAATACTTACCTGTAGAGACCCTCCCTCCTTCCCTACTATACTCGAATTCTTGGAGTGGTTACGCTCGTAACGCTCGAGAAAAAGAAGACGCTAGCCTAATGCGCATGTCACAGGGCATCGGGGACAGGGAACTGAGGGCATGTAAAACTCTTAGCAATTGCCTGCCGGCATAGGGAACAATGCAAATTCAGTATTCGCTCTACAGGTAAGTATTCGTTCGTAGACCCAGCCCACACTACTGTGGGGTGGGAATTATGTCAGGATGCACCAAGTGAGGATACTGGTCTTTGACAATTACAAAAAGTTTACTTTGCCTTTAATCTACTAGATGATGTTGTCTGTCCCGGTGCATACAAGTGTGACAAGCCTTTTGTGGTGGATAGTTTCCCTATTTTATCACCGAGCAGCACAACCAAATCTACATCATCCAGCGTGTCTGTACTGTCGACACCCAGCTCCATTCCTGACCACAATGACACTTCCACGTTCTCATTCTCACAACCATTCTCGACACCAGATGGTTATATCAGCAGCTCACGATGCATATCTGTAGCGAAGGTCTGCGATGGCAAATATGATTGTCCTGATATGGACGATGAAACTAGATGTGGTAAGACAAAGCAGCACTAAAGAGAATAAACAAGCACTCTCCTAATGACGACAGTTGAATTTGAGACCAATGGTATTTAATGAACTCAATACAGTCTAGACTTCCCCTTAAAGGGAAGGTATACGCTTGGTAATTTCTTAAAATTAATGGCAATAAAAACTTACTTGGTTACAAGTTACAGCACCTTTCGATAATATGAAGCATTTTGAGAGCCATTTCACTTCGAAGTAACCTGGTTATGGAAAAAAAATCAGTTACTGTCAGATACGTTTCACAGGCTGTGTATTTCAGTTAAAGATTATTCTTCCTATATAGCCTATACGTGGACATAAACGCTTCCATCGCATGGTTTAAAAAAACCCGAAGTAATTACTTTGAGTGGGATTCGAGGACATCTGCTCTAGAATGGCAGAGGTCGTGTGTTCGAGTCATACCCAGGTAATATAATTATGCCTATGGACATTTTTTTCACAGGACTTTGGGAAAGTATAGGCCTACTGAGTATACAGTGCTTCACACACATCTGTTGGTAAAACCAAATAACATAAACTGAATACCGTAAACTGAATCGATATCAAAATGCTATTATTCAATACCTCAAAGTACCCCTTGCATATGACGTCACAAAATAAAACAGCGCCCTCACTGAGGTTAAATGAAGACATAATGGTTGAGAGTTGTGCGTGGCGCGTATGAGGTAGCATGTGTTCATAGGCCCTACTGAACTCGGTGAAGCGGCCTATGTTTCACTTGATGAATTAGATTTTTCTTCTCTTTTCAATCTGCCGTAGATGTGAAAAAGTGTCCTGCTGAATGCGAATGTAACTACCGAGATGGTGATTTGAACGTCACTTGCGCAAATGGCTGGAACAGCAAACTTTTGTCAGGAGTAGCCGTGACCACAACTTTGCTGTACGTATATAATCAATTGATCTCTGTAATGTGCGCATGCTCAGAGCTTCATAAACATCTGAAAATAACCTTGTAAGTATGCTGCCACCTAGCGTTTCAAAGTCCCCCCATTCCAGCGATCGTTGCAAGTGTTTCCAGACAGCACTGGAACAGTAAAAAACACAATACACGATATTAAAACCCCAATTCTGTGCTCTCTATCTGTTGGTTTCCTGTATAAAAGTGAATAATTTGCAAAACATTCGCTTTCACACTAAAAGCACATGTATGGCCTAGCCCATTCTTACATCCAGTATCTCGTTCAGGGACATCAAGCAACTTGAAAACTTTGTTATTGCTCTTATTGCAACAACCCTTACCACCTTTTATGGCGTTAGAAGTCTCAGTGTTGATAGAACAGCCCATCCCCTCAACTTCCAGTTTTGTGTACGCTTTTAAAGTGCCATTCAAACAGTGTATTTTTGAAATGGTATTGCTTTAGAATAATTTTAATTAGTATTACTGCCAAAAACTAACAGGATCAGTTAGCAATACATGTACTTTTAATTATAACCTTGCTGCTGATGACATTTTCTTCATCTCTAGTACTTTTTGTGAAGAGTGCTTTGAGGCCACTTTGCGGCATTACTGCACTTTATAAGTTTCTGTTAATTATTATATTATTAATATTGTTGACTTTCCCCATTTTATCTTCATACAGGCAACTCTCTGGAGTAAATATGTCTTCGCTTGAACCAGGAATTTTTAAGACATTGAAGAATCTAAAAGTGCTGTAAGTGCAGTGTTAAGAACAAACTACAGCCCAACTCGTTCGTGCAGAGCTCGTTGAGTGCTTTACAGATTATAAAGACATTTTATGGAATATTTTGACTTTGGCGAGACAAAATACCTTGCCCCAAAAAGTGGCCGAAAAATTGAAGTTCCTTATTTAGTTTCAATATGTCCTCGTGGTGAGATAAGACATTTCATAATCCTATCCCGGGCAGTTTCGTCTCTTTAACAGGAGCTACTCCTAGATCTGTAGTTGTTTATTTACTATATGTCAGGAAAGTTTACTTTAAAAATCCTTTATGCAGGGTACACTTTTGAAAATTTTCAAATACAAGTATCCTCCCTTGGCATGAATCTCAACATATGCATAAAATAACAAACCTGTGATAATTTGGGCTCAATATTGGTCACCGAAGTGGCAAGAAAAATAATGAAAGAAAACAACACATTTGTTGCGTAGAATTGTGCCTGAGAAAAACTTTATCATGTCTAAAGCCTTTTTCATATTCGAATTTTTTTGTGAAAAAATACCTCTTCCTCTTTAACTACATTACTTCAATAAAGGGTCGTTTTCTTACAATGTTTTATAACATCAAGTCAATTCAGCGCTGGTAACACTAAATCATGGCACAAGTTAGTTATGTCAGTGTTATCTCCAAGTGCAATGCCTTGGGGGAGTCTAAGTCATTGATATCCTATACTGTTCCTTTTCCACATATCCAAGAGAAGGGGATCAGGTCCTAGTTTTGTTAATATTTTGAAAATATTTTCACTCGTATACTTTGTGTACACAAAATATAGCGCTACCTATTTCTAACCCTTCTGGTTAAGTGGGGCCTTCTGTTCCTTTTAGCAGGCTTCTTGATGTTTGTTGACAGCCTATTCTATGTTCTGAGGTTTCATACACCCCCCCCCCCCCTGCCTATCAAATTTGTTGGGTTACTGGAAAACCAGTAACTAGTGGAACCTTCCTGCATTTGTGTAATTCCTATAGTAATTATAATAATAATGACGTCTTCTATAGCGCCGGTATCCACGAAAGTGCTCATGGCGCTTGCTCTAATAATAAAGTTCCTCTTAAGATGTTTTCCAGTGGTGCACAAGCAAGAAAATGTGAAAATGGGGTGCTGCATAATATTAAAAACAGCAACAGAATAAACAGTAATCCCAATCTCCACGGAATTAGGAAAAATATGCCTTGAAAATATGTGCTTTAAAGGTTGTTTTGAAACTGTCCGTTGTCTGGATGGCTCTGATCATGATGGGATTTGGTAAACCATTCCATACATTTTCTGCAGCTTCCTGAAAAGAACGAGATCCCCATGAATTGTTCATAGCATATTCCACAAGGAGGAGTTTGTCAGCTTCTGAGCGTAGATTTTCACGAGCTGGAATATATGGCTGGATGAGATCACAAATGTAGGATGGTGATTTGCCATTCATTGCTTTAAACCAGATAGGCTGATCTTGTAGAAGATACTCTGTTCAACAGGGAGCCAGTGAAGCTGCTTCTGAATACTTCTCCGCACCTACCTGTTTGAAAAAGGAAACATTTATAACTATTTTTGTTTCTTTAAATATCCGTACAGGTCTTTGAAGAACAACAATATATCTGTATTAAAACAGAACACATTTGATAGTTTGCGCGACTTATTGTGGTTGTGAGTATATATAACAGCAGTGTTCTAGTTTTTATTTCTTTTGATACTTTTTCTGTATACAAATTTTCAAGTCTCACTCATCTGTTTCTGTTTTCTGATGATGATGATGTAAGGCCAATCATTGCATGCTACATGCTTTTCGTGGTAGCTTTTATTTTTAGTAAGCACCTCAAGCAGGATTCAAACCCATGGTTGATTAAATATTTGGTATTACAACCCGACAGTGAAAGCTATACATATGGTAATAATGATGATAAACAAATTGCACCTGAAGTCGAATTCGAAAACACACATTACAACGATAATCAGTTATTGTCAATTTATTTCATTACATAGTCACCATCATTGATTGGTTTGTATGCCGTGCCATTTTAACCTCTTGTATGGGTTGAGCACATTATAACAGTTTGTTGTTTGGTTTCAATTTGATGGCAGTTCAATATTTTTGCCAACAGAGATCTGTCCAACACGTCACTGGTTGAGCTTCAAGAGCATACATTTTCAGGATTGCCCAACCTGCAGGGGATGTACGTTTCGTAATGATTAAGTATTTAATTTATTTAAATATACCGTTGTGTAATGAAATCATCAGCCTGAACATTAGCCTTTGTCAACAAGGCCTTCGTGTCTTGGAGCCGCGATCCCAAGCGACTGAAATGGGAGACCATGCACGCGAGTGGCAAAGCCACGAGGGCCTTTTCCAACTTGCCTGTGGTTTCTTATGTCTTTCTTTATTATCTCGACTTTTGCTACCCGAAACGGTAGCAAAAGTCCAAACCAATCAGAAGTGCGTATACTTCATGAATAATTCATTACAAAAACCGCAAAAAGTTGGAAAAGGCCCTCCTGGCTTCTCCACCACTCGGCTCGCGCGCGTAGTCTCTCGTTCAAGTCGCTCCAATGTTTACAAAGCTGTCCGAGCCACGATGGCCTTGACACCTGAACATCGGACTTCAGCCTGACCGGATTTTGCCATATTATGAACGGAGCTCCCACACATGACGTAGTATGAGTGATGACGTAACAGGGATTTTCTTGAATCTTTCTGAAAGCACCGGAGAAATAAAGTCTTATCTTGATTGTTTTTTACACAACTTAAACTTGTTTGATCTCATGTGAACTCAATTTCGTCACTGATTGCAAACAATTTGAATGAATTTAAGCAAAGATTACTTGTTGTCTTTTTTGTTCAGGTAGGTCTTTAAAGCCAATCTAATCCCTTAGATATGGTTGATTATTTGGGGACCTTGGTTCTGTTCACTATCGGCAGTTGAGTAAGTTTTGTAACGCTCCTCTTTTACTATATGTATTTTCTATTTCCTGTTCTAGAACAATGTTTGATGTGCCACTTGAAAAAGTTCGAGATGATGCGTTTCTTGGACTAAGTCAATTGGACACTCTGTGAGTATTTTACACTTTTACCGCGCAACCCTTACCCCACTTTACATTAAAGAAGATTTTGACTAAGCGGAAGCTGGACTGCACCAGTCTGTCATGATTGCAGGTGTGGCAGGAGATTCTGTCCTCCTTCGGCGAACAGTGTAGAAATTTCTTCTGATAGCGCCCTCTTTTGAGTCAACCTCCTTCAAGCCCGTGCTAATTTCCCATGGGGGAGTGGGGGCCGGGGGCACAACCAAATATCCGGGGGACAGATTTCCCTATGCCATCGGATCTAACGTTGAGGGCAAACAATACAAAAATAAATAAATATTACGTAATGCGGGAATCAAGCGTAGTCTGAATAACCTTTTCTGTTTCTCTATCTTTTCTTTTTTTTCTTTGTGGTTTAGAATCATTGTGCGGCAAAATAACAATTTACCTCAACTGGAGTTTGAGAAAGATGCATTTGAAGGCCTTGTTAATTTAAAGAAATTGTAAGTATTTCCTTTAACATGGAAGCAATACACTTAGAATCACAGGAGAGCAATAATAGGACCATTTCAAAAGATTAGTTCATAATCCATCGACATAACTGTATAAAGGATTTGTTTTTGTCTTTTCCCCCGAGAACGATGACTGCATAATACTTATAACAATGTATCCAGATAGCTAAGAATAAGAAACATCATTGTTTAATTTGAGTCTGAAAGATTATACTATGAAATTTATACTAGAACTATTTTTTCTGATATATATCTCCCTCTGAATTAAAGTCATTTCCGAGAAAACTGATCCTGAAAACTTAATAAATGCAACAGCTGATTTCGGTTGTTACTACAACCAAAATTAACGACATTGTGCTTACATGCTGAAAGTTGTGCGTGGGTTTTCGCATTTTTTCTCCTGACTCAAACATCGGATTAGGCTTAAATTGACACGGGTTTGTTATGTCATGTCTATGGTTGATCACAAAAAACATGGAACTGTTTGCAACTGTTTTCGTCAGCTCTAAAATTGTTTTTGTTTAATTCTTAAACTGAATGCGTAGACCATGTTACCTTTGTTTACAAAAATGTGACCTTGTGCATTATAATTTATTTTCTGGCGGGCAAGATACTACACAGGCCAAATGGGAAAATTTACATTTTGTGTCATAATTTTCACATGAATTCAATAGTTACAGCTTTTGAGATGCCCCCTTTCTTCATATCAAAAGTTGAGAAAAATCAGACAGTGCAGTCTCCATAAAATATAAGATTTATTGTTTTCTTCCATTGAGCTGTGTACAAACTGTGCCTGCAGGAAGTCTAGGGTCTTTTGTAAACATGTGATTTCACAGGTCACATGGTCTGTACTTCAAGATTAATGCCTCAAGATTAATGACTTTTGTCTAGATACGTTAATCACAATTTGAGGACTAGAAAGCGTATTCGCTAGATGCGTACGGTATGATATTGCGCCAGTCCGAACGGGAACCATTTTGTAAGTGGGCAACATTGAGTGGACACTACCCAAACCGGCACACATAATAAAAAAAGGTAGTGTTACAATCAATTGTAAAGCAATGTTGTTTCGGACCTACCTCGCCAAACATTCTGAAAGTGGTCAAACATTACACGATACTGTGATGCCCTTTAGTTGTGACCTCATCATTTTTGATAACAAACAGTACTTTAACATTGAAACTTGAAGGATAAACAATACAGATGACTTTTATTCACTAAAATTAGCTTTTAATTGTTTTCAGGTACGTAGATGATCATCGTATTTGCTGTTTCTTCAGTACATCAAACGTCGAATGTAAGACGCTTGAACCAGAACCTCCCTTGTTCATGTGCAGCAATCTCATGCCAAACCTCGTCTTAAAAATCTCCATGTGGATCTTGGGGATAAGCGCCCTCGTCGGTAATATCTTCGTCATGATCTGGAGATGCCGCGAGGAGACTGAAGGACGAGACAGTCGGAAAGTTCATTCACTTCTCGTGTTTAATCTCGCCGCGTCTGATTCTCTTATGGGCTTGTACATGAT
>JAUELU010000018.1:6796170-6809172 GCA_032357145.1 Evasterias troschelii
AAAATAAAAAATACCAAAAAACCAAAACAATCTAACAAAACAAAACAGAAACAAAAACAACACTCTTTTCCTTTTTTACAGAGGGAACCCCCCCCCCACAATAAAATTAATTTAGAATTTGTGAGATTCTCATAACAAAATTGTAGACACAATATTCAGGCACTTAATGTTTATTATTATAATTAAACGCAGTTAAAACACCGGAAGACCAGTCAATATTTTCTCTAAGTGGTCCGGCTGGCTAGTTCACTGTTGAAAGGCATCCATATTTTATATGACATACAGACTGGTAAACAAAGTAACTTGTCTTGCTGGCTACTCAATGAAATATTTAAGGGCAAACTCTTGCACTACATGCATATTTTATACAGCAACACTTTCCTAGTTTATATACGAGTGTGTATTAGAATAGATGATACAACAATTACTGTCTCTAGCAAACGTTTTCACTCGCTACGGTCAATGAGCTTTCATGGTGGCTGCACCAGCACTCTGGAACATCTATTAGTCTATTTGATATAAGGGCCCAATTAAATAGCTATGCTAAAAATTATGACAATACGCTTACCCAACCCTGTCCCGACCCTGTCCCCACCACAGTAACAAAACAGAAAAATTTACAAAACAAAAATAAAGGTAAACAAGCAAGCAAAACAAAATATTACAAAGAGAGAAATTAGGTCGTTGGTTCAAATCCCGCTCTAGTCAATTTTTCCTTGTTCAACATAAAATCATTTATAAACATTTACCCAGTCAGTTTCCCTTGTGGTTTATTATTTGATAAAGAGAGAAATTACATAGAAAAATGCAGAATTTTTTACCTTGAAAAGGTATACTCGCTCTCAGCGCGGAAAAAATACACATGAGTCTTAAACTGCAGCTTAAAGACGTAATCCTTCCTGATGTCATCTTCCTCTGTGGGGAACATGATGGAGTAGCCCAGCAACGGGAGGCTGGCTAGAGGATAATCATCCTGGAGAGAGAGAAAATTGAAAAGTTTATTTCATCTATAAAATAGAAAACAGAATTAGCTGTTGCAAACTGCATACCAACCAAAGGACCTGTGGTATAGATGCAACTATTAGTCAGAATTAGCTGTTGCAAACTGCATACCAACCAAAGGACCTGCGGTATAAATGCTACTATTAGTTAGTGGCCTGACACTCTGACCCTGGCAGAGTCTTTCTCAAAGGCTAAAGAAAATGAAAAAAACTTGGAGAAACACTTGGCAAGGGTTGAAACGTCAGGCCACTTATAAAAAGGGTTAAAACCCCTACTCAACAGAACAAGAAGCAAATAGGAAGTATCCTAGAAATCCTGTACTTTATTCAGGCTATGAGGAAGGGTTTTTTCAGATTTTAGAGTGCGGTTACTAACCTGGTGAATCTTGTAGAAGAAAAGGCAAAAGTTTGTAAATACAACCCAAAGTTTCTGCCAGCCGTTGCTGTTCTTGAATTTTCGAAGAAGGAATCCACTCAGCTGGTTCTATAAGGTAGAGATGAAAAATGATAAATTAACCTGTTTTAATTTCTATAAGATTCTGGTAATTAAACAAAGACCGCCTCAAAGTGAACTTAATCAATCATCAATCAACAATGGGGTTTTGGAACAATTAATTTATTTTTGCTTCAATACGTCGTCGCCATGTTGGTCGCCATATTTGCCTAATCAATAGACTTAACGCGTTCGACTAAACCACAGACCACACATGCCTGATTTATACAGCAAATTAACTAAATGTGTACATGGATACTGACATGTCAGTCAGTATCCATGTACACTCATGTAATATTCATAGCATTACCATTAAGGCATATAACTTACACCTCCACCCCCAACACTAACAGCATCATCAAATTAATATGAATGCCCAACACTTTTCAGTCCCCCCAAAAACAAAACAAAACAACACATAATTATAATCATAAATAAAAAATAATAATAATAATACTACCAATAATAAAAATACATACATTAAAACAAACTGATGCATAAGAATGTAAATATAATAAAAACATCACACTTAAAATAAAAAATAATAATAATAATACTACCAATAATAAAACAAACTGATGCATAAGAATGTAAATATAATAAAAACATCACACTTAAAATAAAACAATAAAATAAGTTACGGTTACGTGTGTAATTAGAGTGCTCCTTATTGTTCTACTTTATAACTCTATGGTCATGATCAAGCAAGGCATGCCTGGGGAAAAATGACAGTGTGATTATACACCTATGGGAAAGAGGTTGATGGCCATAACAATTTTAAATTAGGCTGTAACCGGAATGGCAGCTACAGCTACGGCTATGGCTATGACTGTTGTTAAGGGTGTTGCTAAGGACGTACTACACTTTATTGCATAATGATGCTGAAATCTAGCCGTAGCCGCAAATTCGGACATGGCCTTACCTCCATAGCTCTGACATGATCAGCCATGCTGACGCTGGTGTTACGATGCCAGCATACGTGCACTGTAGTATTGGCCCTGTGGTGAGATTGTCGCTCTATGGAGCGCGTTGGTGATGAGACATCGTCTTCAGACTCCTCATGAACTGAAGATTCTGGATCTGACATGGTACCTTGAAGAAAAGACAAAATGCATGATGAGATCAAACAAGTTTACTTTTTGAGGAGTTGCATTATCCAATAAACATGTCCCAATGTGCATGACTATTACTTTATTGAAGGCTAAGGATTACAGGACAGCTCCATTAAAGAAAGAGGCTAAAATAAAACATCCTTTTCTTCTGGCAACTCACACCTGTTCTCTCCATGTAATTTCTTGGCCAAACAATTGGATCATGCACAAACCTGTAGGGCTGCCGACTGCCCCCAGGCAGATAACCCCCAGGCAGATAAACTGCTCAACCGTTTAAGTTAAATGACCCAAGTAATTCAATGTAAACACACCCACTTTGTGAAAAAAGATGTACACTTTCTGAGTTTTTGGGGCCAAACTCGGAAATTCTTGAATGGAGCTATCCCGTAATGACAGGTATTTTCACTGATAATCTGAAGACAATACATATATCATCAAAGAAACTTAGCAAAATACATTTCCTAAGGGCTTCTGGTAATTATTGGCTTAAGTTGTGTGAGATGGGCGTGGATAATGTTGGAACTGCGTCACACTTAAAAGAGTCGTAAGCCACAATACATTTTAAAAAAACAGTGAGTGAAAACAACACTTTGACGAATGATGACAACTTACTATTTGATTCTGGAGAATTGGGATTGTTTGATGCAAGTGCCATGGCAGTTCGTAGATCCTGTATTTGAAGAATAAAAATAAGTTAAATCAGACAGAGCCAATTTCACACATTAGTTTTATTGTACATATTCACATTTATAATGGATTCAACAAATCAAAGTTTCAAAAACCAGAGGCATACTTTGCCTTTTACTACAAAAAGTTAAAGAAAGATAAGTACAAACTATACAAAGAAACCAATTACTTGTTTAAAATAAAAACAGTCCTACTTACCGCCATCCATCTTTCTTTCTCTTCCGGTGTACTTGCTGCAATTACTACCGTCTTATTGGTCCCATATAAAGTGACACAATTTGCTACTGAACGGTTATGGTCACTATCCTCCAACTTAACGGAATTAAACAAAAAGACATCATACAGTTGTTAAAAATCAAATATTTGATCAGAGATGATATTTGACAAAAGTGAAAATTCTTGAATCGTAGTTTGCCCACATTGATTCCTCCTTATTCTAGACCCGTAAAGTCTCTCAAATGTTAAAATTAATGAGAATTACAGACTCTATGCATTATTAAAAATACACAAACTACCGGTTTCTTCCTTCCTTTTTTTGAGTGGGGGGGGGGGAGGGGAAGAATTAATATAGTCTTATATAGTGCACGTATCTACTGATAAGGTAGTCAAGGCACTTGAACAAACAGAAACACTCAAAGATTGGCATTATGGGCAAGGTCTATTAAAGAAAGAAGCTGAATTGAAACAATCCTTTTCATCTGACAACTCACACCTGTTTATATCCATGTAATTTCTTTTCCAAACAGTTGACTTATAGATCATGCACATACCAGGAGGGCTGCTGACTGCTCATTACATTAAATTAACTGCTCATCCATTTTTAATGACCCAAGTACTTCAATGTAAACACACCTAACGGGTTAAAAAGATGTATACGTTCCCCGAGTTGTTGTGGCCAAACTCAGAATCCCGTAATGAGAAAAAAACAGAGCTTGTTCTTAGTGCTCTTAACCACTTGGCCAAAAAGGCACAAGGTTTCTGAGGTTCTGTCTATTTAGCAACTTTACTTTCAACTTTACTGTGAATTGAGCAAAATACTTACCACGACACCTTTGAGAGGTATCTGTCCATGAACTTTGAACTGGTTGGTCGGGGTCACGCCCTTGCTAGTGTAGACAAGAATGTCGGAGAAAAGGAAGAACATTCGTTGCTGGTAGCCCTTGCGAGACAGCTTGTGAAGGCAACCCTCCCGGATGAAATGCTACAAAAGGAGCAAAACAAGGAATTGTCGATCATCCTTTTACTCAAACGTTCATATTTGCAAATGCATAAAATAAATAATAAAAAACAAATCTTTCAAAATGTTTTTTTAAAACTTAAATACCTTGATGCATGCCTAATCAAAAAGCAAAGAGTCAAGTGCTTTATTGCATCCCCTGGTTGGCCTAGTTCTTCACAGCAGCTTGTCACTTACATGTATGTTAACAGTGAAAACATGCATTTAAAAATGCACATTTCGAATCAACATTGTGAAAAATTACTTTTCAATACTCATTTGAGTCAAAGGAGGATGAAATGATCTTAACAAACCAACTTTTATGTCAAGCGTCAATAAACATTTTTTGTCCAGCTTAATTTTTTATAACCAAATGAGAAATTTTATTTGATTTTGTCCCCAAAAATTTCACAGACAACAAAAACAATTCACTGCCATAGTCATGATGTCATCCCCCAGGTCACCGAACCGAAACTATAACAACTGGTTCACGAAGTCTGGTAAACACAAACAGCGAGGTAATGTAATAAGCATCTTTCTACTTCGGGAACCAAAAACTAACTGCACCAGTATAACTTTCCCAAGTATGATGAACAACCTGTTGCAGTTCATAATACTTTGCTGTGATTTTTGGGGGCTAGATTTTGATACTATCACGACATTACAAACTGTAAGTTTGTGCTTTGTGTTGAGTATATGACGGAATACGTTGTTATGAAAGTGGCTTGAACCAGTGTCAAGGAATGAGCATGAACTCAGGAGGAAAAGATGTCGAACTATGACGGCGAGTGTGATAAAAGTGGAATTGGACCACTACTGTATGATAAAGTTATGAGCTAATGTGATGTACATAACGACCTTGAGACAATGGCGTAATTTCTATGATATAAGATTTTATATGATTTCTGTTGTATGACAAAGGCTCACTAATTGCATCAATTTGCGATTTAATTACAAGAAATCAAAGATCTGCTATAAAAAAAAACAAGCTTTTTACTATACAGCTAGAAAGATGTTACAGTCTACTACATGCAGCATTCATAATAACAATGCATGACTAGCAATATCTCATTCAGTGAATCTAAAATGCCATAACATATTAAATGCAACATTTCTACTCCCAAGATTATACTCGAGCAGAGCAGCCCCCATCTCTCAAGTCTAAGATTGCCTTCCCCAGATTTGGAGACTATTGTAGCGAAAAATAAGTGAATACCATTCACAGGTCGGTAATTATAAACTGCAAGTAATTAACCGCTAGGGAAAATAACTGTGTAAATTTTAAATAACTTAGGGGTTTAACAAAGAAAAAATTGACTAGAGTGGGATTTGAACCAACGATCTCTGAAGTAACATGCCCGTGTTCTACCAACCGAGCTACCTGTGTCTAGCCCTATGTTGACGGTTTCCCTATCTTTTCTATATCTTTTTCGGGGTGCCAGTCAGAAGCAATTAAAGGTTGTATGGTTTCTGACTGGCACCCGCCAACAAAGATATAGACAACATAAGGAGACCACCAGAGAACTGGCAAGGAGGTCGTTGATTCAAATCCTGCTCTAGTAAATTGTTCTTTGCTCAATCCCAAATTATATATTGTCTTAGCTAGTAAGTGTTTCAGAATTCTTTTTAAAATAAAAAGTAGAATTTGTAAAAAAGAAAGCAGAATCTATCTGAAGAGGACCTGACAGCAAAGAACATACAGGCTTTATTACTGCAAACTGTGCATGAAAATGTTTCTTCATAGAGGGATTTTTTTACAGTTTATTGACCATATTACATTTCAATTACTTTAACTTCGAGAAAAAAAGCTCAGGAGTAAAAGGCAAGTATGACAACCTAGTGTTATTAATACAAGCTTGAATTTTTTTCAGAGCGCAATTTCAGAAAGTACAACAGGAACAGGGGGTGGCAGAGGGGTTAAAATTCCCCAGGAATTGTACTCCGCAGAGCGAAAAGAAATGAACTTTTGTGTAAACATTTCCCCAAGTTTTTCAATTGTGCCTCTACCCTCGGGTTGGCTATTATCAGATAATTGGTGTTTGGATATGAGTATGCATCACTGCATCTGCAAGGCTGACGCCATCTACTTGTACAAAAACAATATTTTACTGTGGCAATTCTATAAAATTCTATAATGTACAAGCGACTATCCATGAACGAACTTGTTGCTGCAGCTGCCTTTATTACAACTTTATGGAAAGGTCCAGCTGCAAATATTTGCATGAAAAGGTATTGAAAATTAGATGAGGGTTTTTCTTTAACTTTGCTTTGTAAACTCCCGTTCTCTTTTTATTTCTACCACAACGATTATGAATGCAAACTTTGGGTAAAATTTTTAAACAAACCGACAATAACACAAGGTCTCAAGAATCCCCCCCCCCCCTCTCTGTGTTAATTGACAAATAGTAAATAGTGTTCACCTAGCAGATGGCTTATAATCCCAGCCATACAAAGTCATGAGTCATCTCTTTATTTTGTTTGTATCATCATAACAAATTACCTGGTTAGAACGCACCAATGGAACTGGCTTGTTCTGCAAATTGAAGATAGAATAATCGTTGATAATTTCTTTTTTGGTTTTAGTTTTTAATGTGGCCAGTATGATGACATGATGGATGTTAGTAGTGAGCCCAAATCATAAGACGCAGAAATTCTGCATTAGTACCACTTATTAATATATTTTTTTAATGTTTCATTAAAGTAGTGGTGTTGTTATTATATGCTATTATATGAAATTAGTATTTTTTGGCATAAGAGCACCAAAGGCCAACAAGAATGGAAAGAAATAGTCCGCAAATAAAAACTTATTATTTAAAAAAAAGCATGTTAGAATGTTGCTCCCCAGTTGAGATATCCTTTTGTTAGCTTAAAAACCCTTAATTAACAGTTAACAAATTACGATGAATTTGGGTTAAGTGCCATTTTCACCTTTGATGACACATAAACCTACTGAAGAAGTAACTATATATAAACCTACTGAATTTTTAGACCATAACAAAAACTAACAAACCTTATTTCAAAATACATGTAAAAAAATAATGTGTAAACAAAAATAAAACACAAAATGACAACAAACCGAGAGATCTTCTTGCTTTAAGAGTTTTCTTTTTTTGAAAAAACATTGACTGACTGAATTAAAAAACAACATTATATAATTACAACTGAGACACCTTTTTTGCTGTTTTCTCAGCAAGTAGCCAAAACTTTCACCGGTGACTTTTATTGTATCTTTCTTGATAGTTTGACCTGTTTAAATCACAATTACATTGACAAAACCTATAAATGACCCTATCAATCAAAACTAATGGGCTACCACCCTTCTCCATTTTATTATTTTTTTCCCCGTTTGTTTTTGTATTATTAAAACGATTGCGTTACATGAAGCTGACCATAACACAAATTATGCGCTGAAAGAATGGAAGATATGGTTTTCAGGGCAGTTATCCAACCATAACCAAATTAAAGTTATTAACAAAAAGTGATTGAAAGGAAGAAGCTTAATAAAATTAACTTGTTAGCCTTAACCTGTTAGCAGTTTAACCACTGCTAGTTAGTTTTACACAGATTAGTACAGATTGATGGTTTAGTGAGCCTTTGTCAGTATATGAACCAAAATAAAATGATGAGGGAACAAATCATGAACTGCGTGTTGCTAAACGAAGAATTGCTTCAAAAGATTGAAAATAAATTGTTGAAAAGAAATGAAAGAAACTGAATGGAGTTGGCTTTGCCAAGATTAAAGCTGCAAAATGATTCGTAAATGTAGAAGTAAATCAAGAAATGAAAGAGATACACATTAGACATTGAAACCAAAGTTTAAAGCCTGGTTGGTACTTCAAGCGAATGCAAAGCAAATTTCTTTGACATTGACAATCAATATGTTTTGTTTTTTTATTGTCGCAATTCGCATGAAGTATGAACAATGCTTTTTAAAATTGGTTGATAATTTCATTGCACTTTTCACAAACAACACAACAGATTAAGTTCTGACCAATCACACGCTGTAGAAACTGCAGTATATATGATGGAGCTCTGCAATTGGTCAACCACACATAGCCAAAATGACTTGCTTTGTCACAAGTTACCCCTCAAATTCAAATTTCTCAGACTATGGCGACAGTTGCTCTGTCAAAGGGTCTGGGGCAAGCTTTTGTACAGCAACCTCCAGACGAGCAAACCCTGGTACCATTGTGCCATACACATTCCTTCAGAATTGTGTATGGGTGTTCACCATCTCGTAGTTACATAGTAACTAAGCAAAAGCTTGCCCCACATCATGTTTAAAACAACTATCTCATAGTCTGAGAAATTCAGAGAAAAGCGTTTTAACTTATGAATAACCAAACCATTGTACCAGATATTTTAACCAAATAACACTGGGTTCTTATATCATAGAGAAAGGACCACGGACCTTTCTCTATGCTTATATATAGCGCTTTATCACACCAGCGTAAAATGCGGCGGTGCACAACCAGAACTAAGGGAACAGTGCGGTCGTAATGTTTACGAGACTCAGCGAGCGGTCGCAGCGCTGTTGCAATGGGGCCATGCTTATCACTGATAAGCGTTAATTGGCTGATTTTTATAGCCCGGCAAGTTCGAACTCCTTCCGTGGTCCTTTCTCTATGATCACACTCATGGGTCGTATCAAAGTACACATTATTTCTTTTTTAACAGGATAATCAGAGGTATGTTTTGAATTATGAGTGCCATTTATTTAGCACCTTCTAATATTTACAAGGTGTTCCATTTAGCAGCCACCGCCAGAAACACCAGGGCAAACCCATTCTCTTAGCAATAAGTGTAACTGGGTTCCTTTACGTGCATTGCACAATACACAGGGCCTCCGGCTTTATTTTCTATCCGAAAGACAAAGCAATTATGGTTTAATAAGTGCCTTGCTTAAGGAAACAAGTGTCAGGACTGGGACGCGAACTCATACTCTGCTGATCAGAAACACCAGAGCTCGAGTCCAGTGCGCTTGACCGCTCAGCCACGACACACCATATTATTATTAAAATCTTACACGTAAATGGCTTATTGGGCCCACATCACATCATTTAATCAGTTGTTACTCATCTATCATCTTCACCTTTGATTTCTGTCCAAACAAATTGATTCCCCCAATCACTTCTGACTGATCAACCATACCAGCATCCTCTATTTTGAAATTTTTACCTTTGACCTTCCAACTTACCCTTCCTGGGAGCAGCAGGCTGTCAAACCCTACGAGGTCGCGCTGAAGCTCTGTCAGCTTCTGGTAGTTCTGTATCGTCTTGAGATTATCAGTGACAATACCTGTAAGTTCATTGACCTCTGAAAGGGCAGCTGTCAAGAAAATTATGTTGCAGTATTCAAGTACATGTACAAGTAAATGTAGAAACTAAACTACCATAATTTGCTTCCCTTCACCCCCGTGTATACAATATAGTTCTGTATTGTCTTGAAATTACCAGTGAAAATACCTGTAAGTTCATTGACCTCTGAAAGGACAGCTGTCAAGAGAATTATGTAGCAGTATTCAAGTACATGTGAAGTTAATGCAGAAACTAAACTACCATAATTTGTTTCCCTTCACCTGGGTGTATAAAATATAGTTCTGTATTGTCTTGAGATTATCAGTGACAATGCCTGTAAGTTCATTGACCTCTAAAAGGGCAACATGTTGCAGTAGTCAAGTTCAAATAAATGTAGAAACTAAACTACCATAGTTTCAAAACCTAGGTATAGAGGAAAGAGACTTGGTGTGCTTCTTTGGTTTTACTTTGGGGCTTTCGCTTCAGCTGATGCTCGGGCCAAACCAAATGCAGGAATTACACATTTTCAAGATTGCCAAACAAGCTCTGGAATTTGTTTTGCTTTTTTTTTTATAATTTTTTTTTATGGAAGTTGCCTATCCCAAGGCACAAAAGGCCACTCGAGGTAAGGGCTTCGCAATCGAGCAGAAAAAGAAAGTGTAGAGAACTAAGTTAAAAGAACCCAATTCACATTACGCTTGAGATGGGACAAATTTCTCTAAAAGCTTAACTTCATTTATGTGATGTTTTAATTAGCAGAGGAATGACCTTTCACCTTTGCAGTCCTTGTAATCAGGGTGGTCCGATGAATAATGTTTGACTAGACCTGCACAATGAGAAGGAACAAAAAACAAACCAAGTCATTATCGGCAAAACCTTAAAAGTTTGGTGTTTGGAAACTGAAAACCCAATCTACATAATGCCCTCGGCATGATCCAAACCTGCCATCAATTTCATCAAACTCTTTCTAACTTAGGACTAGTCCTAGGCAAAGCTAAGAGATAGGACTAGTCTTAAGTTAGGACGAGTAACTTAAGACTAGTCCTATCTCTTAGCATTGCCTAAGACTAGTCCTATCTCTTAGCATTGCCTAAGACTAGTCCCAAGTTAGGAAGAGTTTGGTAAAATTGACGGCTGGTTCCTAGAGGTGTAAGGCGAGAAAAGATACCACTTCACCAACCTGACCACCCAAAATTCATTCATTATTTATTTTGCAAAAAAAACATATTATATTGATTTTATTGTGAATGGTCCCTTGACTTCTTTCAAATATTGATTCTTGTGAATGGTCCCTTACGTTCCAGGATCAGCTGATAGTGAAGCAGCCGCTGCATTGGCTTGACCAGGAATGTGTTGAAAGGCAGATAACACACTTTCTGTAACTCAAAGTCCTTGTAGAACAACTCAAACTTCTTGTTCTTCTTGGTTCCAGCCTCCAGCTCCTGGAGGATGGATTGGAGCTTTGCAATGTAGCCCTGGTACAGCTGGAATAAGATATAGAGAGCTCATGAGGAAACCTTAGTACCAAACATGGCTAATCGGTGATGACGACTTCACTTCAACATTATAGGGGCTCCTGGCCTTTGGATTAGGTGCTTGGGGCTTTGGGGCGTTTCCCTTGTAGTTAATTATTTGATATCTGAAATAAAAGTTGCATCCCCTTAAGCTGATCCCCTGGCTGCCACTTCCCAAAACTTGGGTTTTGATCCCTGGCTACACGGCAGTTACAGGTTGAATGGCTTTCTAGGGAGACCTAGACAGCTCAGTTAGTTCATGTAGAGCGCCGGCACTTTAATCTGGAGGTTGATGGTTCAAGTCCTGCTCTAGTAAATTTGTCTTTGTTCAACCCCAAATCATATTTTGAAATGAATAGGGCTGGAAAGACATTTTAAAAGTTGAATATAACGATTCACATACATTTTATTGGGGATCAATTTTGGGCCATGGCTGGAGGGTGTAGTACGTACCTTAAGGTGTTGGACATTCTTCAGCATGATGTCCCCTACTCTCTGAAAGTTGCCCTTCTGCTGCGGGTTTAAACGACCTTCCCTGTAGGCAAAATATACACAATACAATCATACTTCTACTAAAAATATAATAATAATTTGCGAGGCTAATCATCTTTACTTGCAGCAGAGAAGCTGAATTGCATACGATGCAGCAACAAAGTGCTTGAGCAGCAGGCCTGCAAAGGTGCCTTTGGCAGCAAGCTACATCCACCTTACATGTATATAACCACATGAGCACAGCAAGAGTCAAACAGTTTTTGAGTCTTTCCCAACTCCTACCACCTCAAAGAAAAAAACACAACAAAAAAACAAAAACAAAACAATGTTATTGGAAGAAAACCAAACGCTAGTTACCATGATGTGAGTCTGGTTTCGATCTCCTTCATGAACCTGCAATGGAACTCATAAATGGGGTCCAGACCATTGAAGAGTGTCTCAAGGATATCTGGCAGGGCAGCTTCATTAGTTGTGGATTTGCGGAACCACTGGGGAAGGGGAAAAAAATGAATCATTTAACAGGTTTATGATGTTTACTGTGTTCTTGGTTCTTGATAATAGAACGAAATTAAGTCATAAAAAGAAAAGGTATAACACATGATTTGGAAAAAACAAACAATTAAAAAAGGGAAAAAACAAAAAAATAAATAAAATTTCTTATGAGCTGTGGCAACTGTTGTGTTCAGAATCACCACAGCTCATTGAGAGATAGATGGTGCCCCTCTGTACCTTACTTTTGATTGTATATTCAACAAGCAAAGTTTCAAATCCTACTTTCATAAGATTAGTTTTTCTTTTGTCCTTGTGTGACACACAGGGGAGAGTAGTGTGAGAAATATGAACCTAACTCTCAGTTGGCTGCATCAGGCATGATGTAGGGAACCAGTATTGAGTACAAGTATTTACAAACATATAATATTGGCTTTAATAGACGTTGCAGGCTATTTAATAAAAAAGTGTTTTTCTGTTTTCTGAAGGCCCCTAAAAATCGGAAATCAGACCTCACGCATATCCGCCTGAGTGGTCACAGTACATAAGCACTGTTCCCGCTAATGCTCATGTAGGTATATTGCTGCATCTTAAAGCCACTGGACACTATTGGCAATTGTCAACGACCAGTCTTCTCACTTGGTGTATCCCAACATATGCACAAAATAACAAACCTGTGAAAATTTGAACTCAATTGGTCG
>JAUELU010000018.1:6810049-6825284 GCA_032357145.1 Evasterias troschelii
CCATGACCTCCATGACCTCCTTTTTTCTTCAAGGCCTGGTGTTGGAGCACTAAGTACACTACTCACCTTTTTTCTGACTCCAGAGTCTTCCTCTTGCACCACCGATGGGGCACTCTCATTTGAATGGAAAGTTGACTCTGATCTAATGGCAGCAGGGGACAGAAGAGGTGAATCTACAGAAACGAAAGAATAACAAACTATTCAATGCACACATTAACCATCATAACAATACGTCACCCCTAAAAGAATTCTCATCACTCCTTCCAAATCAAATGAGTTGAATGCAATTCTGTTGCCTGGATTTGGACAATCCTATCATATTTAAAAGGAATAATTTTTTGCAAAACTTCATTTATGGTAATCAATCAAATTTCTTTCATATCTTCCGATTTGGAGGACACCTTTTTACCAATATTTCAATATTTTGGGGGACCCTTACCACAGTAGATAGGGACTTTCTTGTACCTGTCTTGATTCGATATTTGAAACCTTTTCCATCTCATGGTCAGCTTGTGACGACGACAGACAGTAGCTCCAGCTTGAGTGGCCTAGTTTGAACCGGTTCAAAGCAGCTATGTAGGGAATGAGATCCAGTTTGAACTGGTATAAGGCAGCAACATGTAATATTAATAGCGGCTTCTTGTATTGCCCTCAAATCTGTCACTCAGTGATGCTCACGGCGCTCCAACATTATCACCCCTGGTCACTGGGCCATTTATTTCATTCCTTAAACCATCTCAGTTCCCATGGGAGTATACAGCCTGTACTGCCAAATATGTAACGCACCAAGCTAAATCAATCACAAAAACAATCTCTGCCCTTACAAGTACCCATTTACCCCTGGGTGAAGAGAAGCAATTATAGTCAAGTGTCTTGCTCAAGGACACAATTGTCTCGACCGGGATTTGAACCCACACTCTGATGACTTAACTGTCAGAACTTCAGTATGTTGCACTAAACCACTTGGTCAAGACACACCAAGATGTAAAAATGCAAGCATACTTTGATGAAGACCTACTCAGGTGGAAATCCAGTTTGAACTGGTTCCAAAGTAGCTATGGTGCAAGTGAAATACAGTTTACACTGATTCCAATATAGCTGAGGTGCAAATGCATTGGGAAGAATACCTAACAGGTAAAAAGCAGATACCTGAAAAAACAAAATCTGGTTGTAACTGGATACAAAACAGCTTGGCCAAGACTGAAACCAGTTTGAACTGGTACAAGGGGCTTTCCTGAGATAGCACTGATCCAGGCTCATCTATTTACCAGCTTCAATCCAGTTACATCAAGTTTGTTGGCTCAACCTATCTCATTGTTTGTACAGCTACTGCAACTGTTGAACAAAATCCAGTTGTAACTGGTTATAACTGGCGTGTCCACACTAAGCTGGTAACTCATGCTAATTTAACAACCAAACCTGTCCTAACTGGTACCCTTCTTATCTTGTGAGCTCTTGACATGGAAGTATTTTGTTACAGTCATTTGCAATGTAAAATTATTTCACAACTCTGTTAGTATTTTAATATGTGATGATGTCATGACAGCGGTGATTTGTATGTAAGGAAACACAAAATTAAGGATTAGAAAGAAACAGACATAAAAACTGAAATGAAAAGATCACTTTATTCAGCTTTAAAATTCACATCAATTTTCAATGTTTGGAAACCGCCATACAATACTCATGCTTATCCTGGCTAACAGGAAAGTAAAACATTGATCAGATGAAAATGTAAGCAAAGTTTCCAAAAAAGTCACTTAAAAAATTTGCATCATCAAAATTTTATCCTACGTAGCTCTCATGTCATCCCCAATTTTTTTTGTTAAAGCTTTGTTTATGCTTTGTTTTAATTTTTGAATAAACCATTTGTTAAATCCTTATCACTTAAATCGTGCAAGATTACATTTTGTTAAACAAAAAATGATTTCCCGAGCATTGCTGTAAAGATTTTATGCCAAGGCACACATTCATAAAGACAGTGCTCAATTGTTTTCCCTTCTTTTTCTTCTTCTTGGTGGTGGTAGTGTATGGAGAACATTAAACATTTGTGACGTTAAATGTTTCCACAGGTATTAAGAGCATAAACCGTTTCAAGCATGTCCATCAGGCACATCCACAATTTACATCAAAATAAACTTTCGCAAACACAAGCTAAGCGAATCAAATTTCAGCCATCTTTCGGAAAGTTCCGTATTTAACCACTACAACCTGCCCCAACCTGGGCCCTAAGTTTCGTATTGTGGGAAAAACTGCCACCTACTATAACTGAAAGCGATTTTTTTATCATGCTGTGAGAAGAAGGTGCACGATTCCATTATGACCTGACGCAGTTTGACTGCTTTGTTCAAACAACTTTTCCAGTCTTCAAAATTTCTACTAATCACTATTCACTATTCATAATACAAATTCTCAAAAAGTAATTTACAATAAACTTTTAAAAAACGGGAAAAAAACATGATTGATTTGTGCAACTCTAAAAAATAAAAAAATAACAACAATTATATCACAGTAAATGCTCATTATTGCAGGAATGGTACAACTTTTTGAAATAGAATAGAATACAATTTTTTTATGGAATTACCTCCATATGCATTTTAAAGTCATTACTGTCAATTGCTTCCAAAGGGGAAAAAATCCCATTTATTAGAAATGCATTCTTTTTTAAATTTGTTAAATATACGCATAATGAAACATTCACGGTTCCATTCCCAGAAGAAAAAGTTTTCCCATGTTTTCCATGGGGAAACATTCCTATATCTTCCGCGCAAAAAATAAGGAATTATTATAAAAAGGTGGAAGCTCACGCTAATTAGACATGCGTTCCTTTTTAAATTTGTTTAATAAAACGTTTACGAATACTTTCTGGCTCTATTCCCCAGAAGTAGTTTCCCCATGTTTTCTATTCAGAAACATTCCTATATCTTCTGCGCGAAAAATAAGGAATCATTTTAAAATGGTGGAAGCTCAGTACTGGATAAACACGGTAAATAGAGATATCAAATAGCTAGCGAGTATTACAACTGAATAAATACACGTTTCTTTTCCCCAAACTATGCGAAAGAATACATGGGTTATCACTATGGGAAAAACTGGCTCGCGAATAAATGATCAAACGCCATCGTGTCTTGCAACAGCGATTAAAAAAGGCACCTGTTTTATCAATTTGTAATTGCTTATAGTCGAGCTTATATTTGAAAATGCTCTGCAAGGTTTATTTGCATAATTCGGTCATCAGTGATTGTTCTAACTTCTTTTTACTTTCAGATTAATGGTTTTCAGTTTATTTTTAGGCTTATTTTGGACGAATTAACTGTCAGGTAGAGTTACATATTGATTAGGTGTTGAGTACGAGAAAGAGTACTGCAACTGTGGGTATCACCATAAAATTACCTCAACTAAAATTTAAAATTATTTTGACTCGCAGTCATGTGACTCGCAGTTAAGTACTGACATTAAACTAAAGCTTGTTTAGGTAAATTTCAACTATTTCATAACTTATTAACATTTAAATTTGAATAAATTCTTTGAAGTACTGATCTTACTGCCTGACCTTTTTGAAATTGCAAAGCAGTACCTTCCGTGGTGCAATTTCTGAATACAAAACTTATTTGCAAGACTGTGAATAATCAAATCTACCTTTTAAAAAACACAAAAACAACAATATTTACTTTCCAGAAGGAAAAGGCATATTTGAGCCAATTATTAAGTACCATTTAGGATAGAATTTTCGATGTTTAAGAAGCCAGTATTAGAAAATTTGTATACTTTGAAAAATGTTTTCCTTGTTTTGCCCATTTGAGAAGCAAACCAAAACAAAAACAAACAAAAAATTCTTTTCTGGTCAAACTGAAAAAACATAAACACTGAACACCTCGCTTATGGATTTAGTTTGAATTTAGAATTCAATGTCTAAGGAAAGCTAGCACAAAACAACATTTTGAACAAGCCACCAAACGACATAAACAACAAGATACTAACAATTGTTTTGGAGACTAACAAGATGTTCACTTGCCCTAAAAAGATGAATTCATGACACACATTCAAAACGAGTATTGAAAGTGCCTCACACAATTACTCCCTCGGTGCCAAAGGCATCCCTGCATCCATTTTAACTCCTTAGGAGTATGCAGCTCCGGAAAACCAATGAACTTAGTACTACCTGTTTGAAATGAGTTTCCTTTACATTTTTAGAGGAAACATCTAGAAAGAACGGTTGTTCAACCTATGGTTGAAACCCCTAGGGAAACATTACTAATAGAACAGTCAGTTTTATCTCCTCTAAACACTGCTGTAAGGTGGTGATTTCATGATTTACTTTTTTGAAAAAAAAAATAATAATAACTGCAATTCAATTCTGAGATCCTTTACTCAGATCAAAGTTACTTGAGAAGACAATCCAAACTATGATACAAAATTCGAAAAATAGACTTAAAAATTTGACAAAGACGGCACCATATGAAATTAAACTTGATAAAATTGTAAGAAAATCAAAGTCTGGAAATGCATCAAGAAGTAAAGGAACATTAAGAAAAAGGGGGAAAAAAATCCAACAAAATTGTTCAACAAATAAAATCTACATTTAAAGCTGAAAAATTAAGCACCGAAAAACAACTTGATATCTTTTGGTTTTTTTTAAAGCTCCACCAAATTTTGTTTAAGCAAGTAAAATCTACATTTATAGCTGAAATAACTAAGCACCAAAAAATCTCCACATAAACGACTAAGTGAAAAGAAAAAAAAGGCGAAACAAGTTTTGAAATCCTTCAGAAAGACTGGAGCCATTCAAAAATTTTGTTTGAAAATTGCGGTGAGAAGGTGTTCAGATTTTTCTAGTATTAAAATGTCAAACTAGACAAAACAACAAACTTTGGTGTCGACACTTCCTTGCAGTTACTCTAAATTCTTGATGGATGCCAAATTTGTTTGATTGTCTTCACTAGCACACTTTTATAATAAAAAAAATTGTATTAAAGATTGGTGGTGAGAAAAAAACTTTTAACAGGCCAACCGTTTTCCCAGAAAGAATTTAAAGTTTTTAAAAGCATTCTCTTAAACATACTCACACTTGTGCTGTCTAAACTACGAAAAATGCTTAAGAACACCACCTATATTCTAACTACAGCAAGAGTAAAAGCACCCACACAAGTTCTTACCCTAAAGCAACTATAACAATAAGTCTGCATCATTTTGCATCAAATTGCAACTAATTTCCTACAACTCTTATTTTCCTATATTGGCACTAGTTCGCGTGAGTTGTAAATTATAATATATATACTGTACATGTATCTCTACCAATACTTCAATTCCTTTTATTATAGTGATGTAAATGTCAAGGGCGACAGAGAGTAAATGATAACTTCAGCCATTTTAACTTGTTTTTGTTTTAAATTTTACTCTTACAGAGTAGCTGTGATTAAACAAAAGAACTATTCCACACCAGCATTCCTATTGGTTGCCTGCGTGATTAAACCTTTTTCCAGTGGACCAACCACATGCTTTCTTTGTCAGCATGGAACTGGTTTTCACCGGTCTAGACTGGTTAGGATGAGTTAGCAGATGATGTTAGCATACACTGTGAAACTAATCTCGGTTTGATTTTTAACATAAAGAGATCTGGGTAGAGAAGTTTTAAGCATGATAAATCAAAACCGATACTCTATGAGTGATTTTTGTTTTCTCAAAGTACGTCAAAAAACCAAACATTGTTTACTTATTTGCTTACACTTCAAGGCAATATTGATACAAGGCAAAAAGGTTTGTGATCTTATCGCAAACTGAAAATGAAACAAATAAAAAAACGTTGAGCCAAGCTCAATCTTCTAAACACTTATTATCAATTCTTATTGCAAACTTGCTCTTCTATTATGAATGACTTTGTTAAACTGTGTATAAAATTATCGTTATGAAATCTTGACAACCAGAATTCAGGTTTCACTAAAACTTGCAGAGTACAGAGATATCAATAGTTAAACCAATATAATACTTAAGGCAAGTCTTTATAATTATTAATTTGATATTACGGTATAATAAACATCTCAATGTTTGTCATAATCTCCAATTCTTCCTCCACCTCTAAAATTATAAATTTTTGAACGATGACATTGATTTTGATTCCCTTGAATTGAAAAAACCCAAAACCTTCCACACCACATCAAAGAGGGCGAGTCCAACACTTGTTAAAACCATTGATCTCTATTAAACTGACTGGACATACGTTTGTGCCCTTTTGTGAAAGCCACTTGGTGACATGTTGCCACTCCCCCCAAAAAGCCAGGCATTGCACTGATTAAAATAGGTTGCTACAATGCCACTGGGTGACATGTTGCCACTCCAAACAAACCAGATACTGCAATACTGACACAGAAACAGCTTTCTCCAATACACACATATTTTCATGAGTGTTCAATTTTGAATACATTTGGATGGGAGTGGCAACATGGCGTCCAAAGCACTGAAAGGGCATCATCGGGCTGAACCCCTATCCAGTCAGTACTACTTTTCACAGGGTTAGTCTTCAGACAGGTTCCTAGTAGATTTAACATTGCTCTTTCTGCATTATAAAACGGATGGTTTATTAAAAACCATCTCTTTAGGTTAAACTTGACAGATATTAAAGGCTTATCTCGGCAGACGGACCACAGTTGCAGCTCAAAGCAAGAGTGTACACATGCAGTATGCTCCCCTCAGTTCTAACTAACTTTCACAATTAAATCTTCAACAGTTATTGTCCAAAAATATCTTTCAGTTCATTATTCAGAACATTACTAATTTTTTTATTTTTTTTTATTTTTTAAAAAGTGTTTTCTTGTCAGTAACTGCTTTACATAATCAAATGCATCGGTTGAAAATATATCAACAAAACAAATTTACAAGAAATCAATATTAAAAAATTGCTGCATATATTTGCATAACATAATGAGATACTGCATATATATACTCTGTATGACAGTACAGACACACAACTGATGAATGGTGCTTAATAGGCATGCCACGAGAACCAGTATGAAGCAGAAAATGAAAAAAAACAATAACCATTTTAAGTCGTTAATACTAAAGAACACCGGTGGTGCAGTTATATTATGGGGATGTGGGGGTGGTGTTTCAAGGGTTATAAAAGGGGTAAGAGTTTGGTGGTGTGAGGTGGGGGTCAGGAAAGGTCAAATTAACAAAAGGGTGTAGTGATAGGTTTATAAGCGCTGTGTTGGGGTTATACATGTAGGTAGGTGAGCCACCCAAGCAGTAGGGGTAAGTTTGGAGCCGATCAACACCTAAAATGTTTACTATACAAAATGACAGAAACCCCCCAAATCACACTCTCAGACATGATATTTGGTGCTTGAAAAAAAGTAGGAAAACAATTTTTGAGCACAAGGACTGACCTACTTGTTCATATGGTGTATGGTTTAATATGTTTTTGAGGCTATTTAATCACAAATTTTCTGATTTTTCCAAGGGCAAGTCGGAAGAATATCATGCCTGAACTTTACACAGCTACACACCTATGTTCCGACGACATATTTTTTCACAACACCCCTACAAATTTATGTAACTAATCCTAAATCTGACCTTAACGCCAGCATGTTGGTCACAAGGGGGTATTGGAACATAGGGGTACCAAAACATAGGGGTGCCGGAACATTGGGGTATCGGAACATAGGGGTGTCGGAACAAAGGGGTATCAGAGCATAGGAGTATCGGAACATAGGGGTGTCGGAACATAGAGGAGTCATCCTTAAAACCGTGTTGCATGTCCTACAGCATACAACCTCTATTACACAAGCAAGAACCCAACAACCATTTGAATATTACTCTGGAATGTCAAACTCATAATCAATTTACATTTATCGTGGTGCGGCCATCTTGTTTTGCTTCTATTTGACCCAATGTAACCAAACCGAGGCTAGAAGGAAAAGACAGTCTGGTCCCTTTCATGGTATGATAATTAGAGCTGAACCTGTCAATATTGAAAACAAGGTACCAGACACAGATAACCATAGCACGATAAAGGTCTATTGGGGACTCAGTAAGACTCGAACCTACATCCTTTTCCCAGTCAACACAGGGGTGGGTTTTTAACTGTTTCAATTCAATGGCGGCGAAGTAGATTTACAGGAAGACCAACAATCAAAGCGATTCTTGAATACGGACATTGAACACTCGCCAATGAGGTTTGAACCATTCTACCACGATTCAAGTTCGCCAAGTGATGTAACTTTGGCTACCCATGGAAAGTCATGTGACCAGGGCCCAATTAACAAAGCTGTTTCAGCAGAGAACATTGCTTAATAATTTTCTGCTCAGCAGAGATGAGCAGGATACCAGTTACAAATTGTACTTGTGACATGGTAGTTTGGCTCGCGCCCCCTTCTGGTAAGCATATCTTGGTTGTGCTTAGCTGCTTCTTGTGCTTTCACAGCTATATGTAATTGTTCCCCCCAAACCCTGTTAACTCATGTCAGCAATATTGAAATGGTTGTTTTGTATCCCAATACGAAGTTAAATCAATTGAATACAAGAATGAAGCACAGATAGGAAAGCCAAGGCCAGTGTGCCGACATACAAAGCAACAAAATACGATTACTGTACTATGCAGGAAGACGAGACAACTACAGCATAATTCTGATTCTACAACAAGGCTCAAATCAAGTCCCACACGATGCACGTCGAAACAACCACGCCAAAGACTGACTTTCACAAAGCGGTGAAACTGCTTAAGTTGTACAAGCAAGCACTGCTTGACAATGTCGACTTTATCAAAACAGTTGAATTCTCCAACAGTTGAATTCTCCAACAGTGTCAAAAACAGTGTTGGATCAAACAAAGAAGATTGAAAATAAAGGGTGCATTGTGAGTAGTTTTGTTTTAATGCATGAAGCATTAGGAAGCCGTTTCATCGCTGAAGATTTACACAAGCAACATTTATATATAATGCTTTTATTTGCAAATATGAGTGCATTTGCCAGCTTGCAGGAGTGCAGTCCGAGTGCATAGGGGGAAAGCAATAATATTCCTTTTTTTATTACAAAAAAACTAAGTCTTTATTTGATTAAAGAATGCTTTTAAAAGTCTCATTATTTTGGTACTGTTGCATTTTTATGAAATACTCTTTTGCTTGCGAATACATTCCTGCTATAGTATAAGCACAACAAATGTGCTTACCGGTAAACAGCTTTATGAGATTGGGCCCAGCTCAAGGTAAGAATTCAACACTCAAAGGTTTTAACTTAGAGAAAATTGGCACGCCTAGAGCACTACACAAAGCATAGTTGGCTTTAGGAAATGCAGAATCCGTTAAAACTGCGCAAAATTAGCTACGGGATCTTGAATGAACTAGAGTATTACCAAAAGCCTCAGATATGATAATCAAGAAACCTCAACAAAATTGCTAAAAAAATAATACCACAATGAAATGAAGACTAGAAACTACCCCACATACTTTGTTCCAATCAACTTCACTGTCATGCGAATTACGTAGCACAAGAGTCCAACCTCTGAATACAAAATACAATCCAAAACATTCCTCCAATCCATGCATTCATTATCAATCTAAACCACTTTTAAACTATTCCAAAAATCCAGCCGAGGGTCTAACATCAAGGTCCTAAATATTTACTGTCAAAATTACACAAATCTAGGAAAATTATTGTGTTGAATGTTTTTAAATTAAATCGAGATATCATGACATTCAGAGCAGGTCAACAGCAATAAATTTTGGAGTGAAACCTTCTCAAACTCGCACATTTCATGTGAGTTAGAAAAAAAAACTTCAACATCGCACTGTGTTTATCTTAGGTTAAACAGAAACAGATATTTACGGATTAAACAATGTTGACAAAACGAAACAAGACTTAGGTGGGTTAGAACCACAAATATTTATAAGATAATTTGTAAGCTGTGGTTTTTAATATGCGCACTTATTAAAATGAAAAGAGAAACTTATTTATTTTAGGATGTACACTAAAAGAAAAGGGGAAGATTATGTCTTGAGTAAACTTCCGTGTTGAGATTAGATAAATTCTTGAAAAGAGCTTGTTTGTCTTTACTACCCTAAATATATACAACGCAGGTGGCTTTACAGACTCTGTTTATCACCAGCCTTTCCATTGTTGATAAACAAACCGCGCTGGTTGCGTGGACGGCCGAATGTTAGCAAAAACAGTCAATCCTGTTAACATTTCCTTTTTGAACTAAGTTTAATATTTTCTGCAAGTTTCAATTAAATTCAATACCTCTCTTGATTGGTGGCTTCGTTTCCAATAAATTCAACACTATTTTTGAATAAATATTTGAGTAACATTATTACAAACTGTTTTTTGGTTTGTATTTTTGGCCTTCCATAGTCTTCCCAACCTCGGATGGCAAAAATGGATTAGAAAGGTCTATACAGGTTTGACCTGAACTATTTCGTAGACTAGCCAGCAGAAACTGTTGGCTTCTCCTTTAACTATCGCCAGCTATCTTACTACTCTGTTATTCCAAATGAAACACAGTTGTTTTCAGAACTGAACTAGACAGCCACACCACTTTGGAGTGAGTCGATTGATTCAAATGTGTTTTAACCAGCATTTGGCCAGCAGACCACTGTACGGGAAAACGCTGAATGTGGACTATTTCTTTCTCACTTTGGTTGTGGATTTGCTTCTCTCAAAAAAAGTTGAACAAATCCTGAAATCAGGAAAAAATTCTAGACAATAGCAAACCTGGTAAACGAAAATAACTAAAAAATGTACAAAGAGAGGGATGATTTATGAGTTAGTAGCTATTACCGGATGATTGTTTCAATAATGATGAAGTATAATTAGTACTGATTGACAATAAAAAATAGTAAAACCTGTAAACATAAATGCAATATGACTGCATATTATTCTTTGGGATATTTCAGAAAGAATTTGAATACAACAATTTGGAATGGATTTCTGCTTCAAAGTAAAAAGACATTTTGAAAGAAAATCTCAAAAATTTGAGTACTTCAAGAAATGCATGCTGCTATAAAGTACTGATTGAAAGAAACTAAAGCGGCAAAATAAGCTGCAGAAAAATCAGAAAAAAGGAAGTATTTCACAACATACAAATTTATGTCTAACAGAGACTAACTTCCTTGGGCAATTTTGCAAAGCATCAAATTCATACTGTACTTGTTTTGCGCCAGTGAATGCCAATACTGACTAGCAAATGATGATTTTTGAGTAGTGACTGATACATTTTGAGTAGCATACTGCTCTGCAATACAAGGGAAATTGTTCACTGTATATTCCATTTATGCTCCCTTACACTTGAGGGACTGGAAAACTGTGTGAATAAATTCCTCAATTACAGTAGAAATCTACCGGCTGAAATTCGAAAGAAAACTGCCTCAATGACAACAGGGGTTACCATAGAAGTTTTAAAACGTTTTAAAATTCACAGAAATGATTAAATGTTTAATTAAGTACGAACTAATTTTTAACCAGCACTGTGTGAAAACAATGTTTGGGCAATCCTAACTTCATGGCTATTGCCTAAAGATTAAAACAAATATAAAATAAATGAAATAAAACGTTGTGTAGTTTATAAAGTTTTGCTGTCTGACATGCCTCTGTAAAAATTTTGTATTATTAATATGGTGTTATGATTGTGTATATTTGTAATAAATGTATCAAAGGTAGGGTCACGTTTTTGGTAATGAACTTTTAAAAAATAACTTAATTTTCTTCCGAAAGCTGATTTGTTATTAAGATGGTAGTGGTAATAAGCATCAGGCAAAATTGTTCCATCTAAAGTGCCAATTATTGATAAGAAATCTATAAAAGTCTGTTGAAGAAAATTGAATCTTCACAGATTGCCTGGAGGGGACTTTAGGAGAATCAGATTTCCCTGGTGTACGTTTGTGCATGCCAAATCCAGAGAAGCGGTTGGTACCCACTGTTACCACTGTTTCTTAATGAAAATACGGTGACAGTTTTGTGCTGTTTTCTCAGCAAGTAGAAAATGTATTCAGTTGACATTTTTTGTATCTTTCTTGATAATTTCGCCATAAATCAGCGTTACGCTGACAAGAAACCAATCTATGACCCAACCTTTACCTAAGTTGTGTTCTGTCATGAGTCTAGGGGGGTGGGGGGAATGCTGTAACAGTACAGGAGGGATGTTGACTTCATAGCAAGACGATTTTTCATTTTACTTCACTGAGCACACAAGATGCAGATACGGATACCTTGAACTGAAATAGTAATTTTTTGATAAATGCATAACCACTAAAAGAAGAACAACTCTTAAGACACTCAGCAAAGTAACTCAGGAAGGCTTAATAAGAATGTTCAAAACTCAAGCCAGTTTCTGTTAATAGGACCGACGGGAGTGAGCAAAAAACTGTTTAAAAGCTTGTAGAGGGTTTTTAATCAAAATCTTCTGAGCTTACCCCTGTCTCTGCCGAAAGGGCCGACAGGGGTGAAGTAATGTCCTGAAGGTCAGAGAATATACGTGAGCTATCTTCTAATGTGTTGGTGTACAGAATACCCCCGTTCCCAATCGCATGCCTATTAAGCAAACCATTCTCTTCAGCTGAGCTACTGCTGCTGCTGCTGTCACTCGAGGAGCCGGCGTCATCGACCACCGCCAAGGGGGCCTCGCCCTTCATCTTGGTCATTTGTGCGTCGGCTACCTCATAATGGTAGACGCAACTGTCGTCCGTACTGCCAGAGGAGGTGGAGGAAGTTTCAGAATCATGGAGATTTCCAGCGTGGAGGAACCTTTCCCCTAGACTCTCTGTCCCATCTTCGTCGTCGGGGGTCGGGTACCCTACGATGTCAGGGCTGTTCAGTAGGTCCTCCAAACTACGATCCATGAACTCTTGCCTGGCAGAGTCTGCGCTGTCGGTGCTTTCCATGCTTTCTCGTTTGCTGACGCTTTCAGGGCTGCTGTGGCTTATTGCATTATCTCGCTTGCTAACAGCTAATTCTTGCTTGTGCGCATTGTTTCGCGACGTCGAATCGGATACGCTTATGTTGCCTGGCCGCACTATCATCTTCAACTCTGTCACAAAAGTACCAGGACGAGTCAATTTCATTTCGTTACTCTGAGGCGTGATAGTGACTCTGTCAGATGTTGGGGAAATCTGACCGTGCATCTTGAAAGATTTTGCACCAACCACGGGGGGAGGGGGTCTTTCGATTGAGCTCACCTCTGAATTATCTGTCATGAACTCCAAGGTGATTTTGTGGGTTTCGTCAGGATTTGGACAACGGACATTTGTAACACTTGAAACCTGTGATGCCTGAACCCTTCTTACCTGAGTGAACTCTGTCCTTTGAATCTCAGTATAGCCCGACATTTGAACTCCAGCTTCCTTCTTGGAAACCAGGTACTGGGTTTTCTTCACATTCAATTGCACATTGGCCCTTGAACTTTGAACTCCAGTGACATTTGACCTTGGAATATCAACCTCATCTTTGACGGTGTGATTTTTAGAATCAAGCCGGGTTGGTAAGGGCGGGGGAGGCATCTCAACAGGGACATACTTTCGGACCGGCTTAGGTGCACATGGCGGAGGAACGGGTCTTGATGTGGGGAGAACAGGGGGAGGCCTCTGGTATAAAATATGACTGATGTCTTGTTTTTGAAGGGGTGAAGTGGGTGACATCAGAGGTGAGGGAGATGAAGTTGGAGATGATGGGGGAGACTCTGGCAGGGGAGACGATGGTAAGGGTGGGGGTGGTGGAAGTTCAGGAAGCATGTGGGCTATATTTTTAACTTTTCTAGGGCTTGAGGGTTCTGATGAGGGAGATGGTGACTGGGGCAACATGTCATCGAAACTTGTTATTTTATGAAGCTCTACTGTGGAGATTTTGGATATGTGGGGTGGGGGATCAACTACGGAGACTTTTGGCGTTGGAGGTGGAGTTGGCGGAGGGGGAGAGTCGTTCAGATTCTTTACTCTGTGGGACTCTAGAGCAGTTGGTGTTAAAGCCCTCACTAAGTCAGCCTCATTGAATGGTGCCTTTTGGTAGACCTTTACAGTTTGGGGATAAGTTTTCTGAGGGATTGATGTGTTAGCATTGATGATATCATCCGAGAGAGGGTCATGGTCTGTTTCCAAATCTGACAATGATTTTGTGTTTTGGGGTACTGGGGCCTCTTGCAGAGGGTAATTTTCAAAGGTGAGCTCAATCTCATTTTGCTTGTCATAACCATCCGGACTGAAAACTGGGCTTCCAGTGGAAAAATCTGAGAGCACATCACTCTCCATGGCGCACAGGCTCTGGTGTGTCTCTGCCAGGCTTTGCTCAAGGATCAGCAGGTTGGCGGACGTCTCGTCAAGGTTTAACTCTAGGCTTGTCAAGTTTTGATTTGTCTTCCCTAAAGTCACGCCTAGGTTACTGTCTCCACTCTCTGTGTCACTGCTATCGGCAAATACCAACTGCCGTTCTTTCATGAACGAGGAGTAATCTTTGGGGCACTGGGGGTCATCCTCTGGGGTTTCGTCGTACCCTTTGTGGCCCAACTCAGATCCCTCCTCGTTCATCAAAGAATCAAGGCTCCGGGTCTCAAAACTCGGAGTTGTGGGCTCGTCAGTTGGACTTGCCAACTCAGCGGCAATTTTCATCACCTCGTCAATGGTCGTGTTTAGTCGGATATCAGAGTCGGTCTGTTCTGTCCCAGCATAATTAATACCATCACTAGAGGTGCTCCCATTGGAAGCGGCAGCCTGCATAGACCCTAAGAGCTCCCCACTAGTCTCACTTCCCACGGACCCCATCTCAGCTTCGACACTCTTTGTGGGGGACACATCTTCCGGATCACTACCCACCGGCCTTTGAAGGCTCTCAAGAATCTGAAGCTTGGCCTTGGTCTCCCCAATCTCAAATTTCATTCCCATCCCTGGAAGCTCAAACTTCTTCCCCACCGAGTCGTCTTCGAACTCACTTAACTGGGGTCCCCCTAACTTTTCGAGGATCTCCAGATCAAAACCCTCATCGGTGGGGATCTCATCCTCATACTCCAAGCCTTCCCCATCCTCAATACTCAAGGATCCGGACGAGGAACCAGAGCTTTCACTCTCGCTCCTCACCCGGTCTGTCGAGGTAGGTGGGCTTCTCTCAAAGACCTCATCCTCCCTCTCTATCTCATCCGGCAGGTCTAGGATGACCTGCCTTCTCATTTCATAATCAATATCGATATGCAGGCTGCCGCTTGGGATGCTTATATCAGATGCATCAGTGGAATAATTCGTACTCAAACCCTCTGTGATGTTGTGGTC
>JAUELU010000018.1:6946266-6959307 GCA_032357145.1 Evasterias troschelii
AACCTCAATAAGACATTTATATGACGTCAATAATTTACGTGTATAAGACGTCTAACAGACGTCGTGTGCCCACTGGGATATTCCGATGCAAGCGACACGGGCTACGGTGGTTACGTCGAAGGTCACCCTTACTTTAAAGTTCACGGTACCTGGTCCCCAGTAGAGCAACGTAAAAGTTCCACTTGGCGCGAACTAGCCGCAGTAAGTCACGTACTTGTGCAGTTGCAAAAAGCAGTTACAGGCAAGAACGTCAAATGGTTTACAGACAATTCCAATGTCCCAATTATCATTCAGTGTGGCAGCCCCAAAACCAACTTGCATGAACTCGCAAAATCAATATTTTACATGTCCGACGAATTCAATTGCATTTTGTTACCGAAGTGGCTTCCTAGAAACGAGAACAAACTCGCTGACGAAATCAGTCGATTTCGAGACTTCGAGATAGTCTATGGGGTCCTCACAATATTGACCGTTTCGCCTCACCTCATAATGCTAAATTGACGCGGTTTAACTCCAGATTTTGGTGTAAAGGCGTGGCCGGTGTCGATGCATTTTCTCAGAGTTGGTCGGGCGAAAATAATTATTTTTGTCCTCCAGTATCTTTGATTATACAGGTCTTTAAGAGAATTCTCTCCGACAATAGTCGTACCACACTGGCCCAAGTCTTCCTTCTGGCCAATCATTTGTCCACATGGCATACATTTTCATAGTAGGGTGGTCAATTGGAGATGGATGAATATTTCATTCAGTCCGTCTTCCCTGGGTACAAGTTCAGTGTTTTGCCAAACCCCATCATTCGCTTCCATAGCGATTCGTATTGAACCCTCTTTAGCGCCGTATACATGGTTAAGACGAGGCACTTGCCTTCAGCGCGACTCGATTGCCCGTGAGTAGTATTAAGCGGACTTAGTTCCGCAATTTCGTACCTGGCTATTCCTGGTCGATGCCGATTTGCGAGCATCAAATGTAAAAGTACATTTTATCGTCGTTGGTACAGTTATACATGAAACTGCGACCCGTTTAGTGGTCTGATCACAAACTTATTGCGCTATTGTGCAGTATATTACATTTTTGGCGTTCTCAGAGGTAGAAGGCCCTTCCTACCAATAGTACTCCAAAATTGTGTACTTGTGTTTCTTATTACTCTTCACATGATGAAGATATAGTATAGAAAAGAATTTTCTTTCGGAAGAATGAAGAAAGAAAGACCAGTTTTTGTACTATACGTTGCGGTCAGTAGTGGTTTGCAGGACAACCATTACAACGCCAAGTTAAGATTCACAGCGTGCGTTTACAAACTTTAAACTTGTGTACAACCGATTTCTAAAGAAGGCCCAAACTTGACTCAAACATGGCTCCACTGATGATCTCTATTACACTGAGAGTAAAATAGCAATGAGTGCATGGCTCGCCAAACAACTATTATAAAAACACAAGTCAACACTCACTGGGTGTAGGCCCCTATACACAGAGGTTAAACAAAAACTTCTGAGAAGCCATTATTTAAAACCGATTTCTTAAATGAGTGAACACAAGCGAAGCATTAGCTTAAACACGGAAATTGCTTGAAGACAATCTCGGTTCATCCCGTCTCACAACTTCGAAGCACTCAATCTTACCACTCTAGTACTTGTAGCCCGACTCAACATGGATCCGGCTAATCAGTGTATTTTAGAATCATACCGATCATTATTAGACGTAAGTTATTATCCTCAATCAACCGGAAACGGATTTGTTGCCAAACAGCCACAGAGTGGTAGAATATTGACTGAGTTGCAAACAGTGCCATCACCCCACAGGAAAAAGGAAAGAAGAACATCATCGTCCAACAGGATTAAATATCAAGTGAGTTTTGATTTAATGATTTGTCTCATACATTATACTCCTCAAAGAGAAAATATTTTTCCTAACTTTACGTGACCGATTGAATTTTTAATTTGTTTTTGTTCTTATCACTTCAATTAGGGTGCTATTCGAGAAGCTATACGGAGGACAAGATTTACACTGCTGTAGATGTGGTTGTGCGGAGCATGTCGCTTCCGGACAACCATGACACCAGGATGCTGGTTAAGTCTGACATCGGCCAGTCGGTCAGCAATATGCGGACTTATGCAAATAGGAGGTGGGTGCTTAACAACATTTTACCTATTTAGCGACAACTATTTCGGTTTTCCACTTCTAATGGTTTTTCTCCGTTTTTCCTCTTTGACTCGTTTGTTGTAGGTATATTATTCTGCCACAAAAACAAATCATTTCGAGAGAAAAACACTTTATCGACTACAAAAAACCTTTAACAAACTAACTAATTTAATGGGTATTCTGCCAACAGTATAAACTTCGAGTTTTGATGACAGAAACCTAATTATTTAATGATTTTTGATTAAAAAAAATTTTCATTTTCATTCAGACGGAAGAGAGCTCCTCTAAGAGAACTACAGATGAGGTTTGTAAAATAATGCAGTATGTGGTTCAATAATTAAAATTGGAAAGGTTTTTGTCAACAGGTTGGGCCGTCTTTAGCTACAATTTAAAGTAAATATTTTTAAAACAAACATTTAGACTCATTTACTTCGTATTCCGCTTTCGTGGACTGCTTTTCTCACCCTCCCCCCCCGCAAAACTTTTTACAGTATTCATTTTAGAGAGACGCGTTTGTGTGTGTTTAAGACCTAACTTTTGTGGTTGTCTTTTTATATTTACAGTAAAGCCGGCCATCATGACGTCGCACCTCTTGGAGATGCCTCCCTGGTACTGGAGACTTCTGTTGACAGCAGGTAGGGACACTTTTTAATTGGATTGTCATTTATTTGTGCGGGAAAAAGCAACGAGGCAAAACAGTTTATTTTAAGGGTTTTAATCATTTTGATTTTACACTTGCTTCAATTTTAACTTTAATATCAAAGTTTTATAGCGCACGTATCTACCAAACAAGTTACTTAAGGCGCTGAGTATATAAAAACTTTCAGAAAGATAGGTTTTCGCAGTGATGAATTCTGAGACCCAATTGCGAGTATTAAAATACTCCGAATAAATATTTGGTCCGAATAACGACACGAATTATATATTAAATCTTCTGAATAACGTGTTGGGAATCAGTGCGTATAAAATACATCAAAATCGTTAATTAAGTATACCACCTGCGTTTTGCATTTTTTTATGCGACAATAACTTTGTGATGTAATGTAACTTTTGTGGTTGTCTTTTTATATTAACAGTAACGACGGCCATCATGACGTCGCACCCCTTGAAGATGCCTCCCTGGTACTGGAGACTTCTGTTGACCGCAGGTAGGAACACTTTTTAACTGGAATTGGATTGTCAATTATTTGTGCAGGAAAAAGCAACAGGGCAAACAGGTTATTTTAAGTGTTTAATCATTTTGATTTGACACTTGCTTCAGCTTTGACTATTGCGAGTATTTAAATAAATATTGAATATGTTTTTAAATATTGCTTTATCTTCTGAATAACGTATAATATGCACAGGCTTGACTGGAGAAAAAACATTCAGACGAACATGATCATTCTCTGGCAATACTTTATCGATTTTTACTGTTAAAAAAAGAAAACTTAAAAACATTCCACTATCGTTTTTATTTTGATACTGATGACAACTTGAAGTATGCTATTCTCTTATAAAAAATATGAAACCGAATCTTCAAGCAGGATCGTTTTCGCACCTGTCAAACTGTTTATGGGACTAGTGGTGATAATCTTAACCCCAATTCAAAGTGCAGCCAGCCGCAACCGGGCTGTGATCTTTATAATGCAGTCACCTGTGGAGACTGCTAATGTTCCTTTTTGTTGCTATTGGATACATGTCTTGACTACGTGGTGGCCGCCTTTGGCCGACTCAGCCGACGGAGGGATTTTGCTGGCGAACACACTGTAGGCGATCATGGCGACGGGATGCAGGACGACGCTTAACAATATCTTTGAAGGCGTAGTACATGTACATTTGTGGGGTTATAGCACACCAGCAGTCTCTCCAGAACCATGCATGCCAGAACGAACAAACACAGTACATGTATCTCGTTATAGGTCACAGCATGGTCACAGTGAGAACCGGTACTTTATCAACGTTACAAACATTAAACGTTCGCAAATCCCAGCCAGACCATTGTATGTACCATACCGGGTCGGTAATTATTGATGACCTGAATACGAATAATATTATTTTGTAACGCAACATTGATCGGTTTGTGTTCGAATTCACTGCCAGTGTCAGGACATAATTGCCTACACTATTATTAGTATTATTACAAAACAATGAGACTTCAAGTTCCACCCATGAAGAACTTGCGGCTCCGTTGTTTTTTCGCGCAGCTAATCCCTGTGAGCTGACTGTGCTGAAGTGCACAGCCAGAAATGGGACAATTATTTACAAAAGTAATTCGTACGAAGTGGCAGGAAGCAAGGTGTTTAGTTAGAACAAAAACCTTACCGTAATTAAGAATTAATACATCAATTTCATTTAAAATGTAGAGTAGATTACAAACATTATAAAGAAATATTGAACGTAGTCTAAATGTTCAGAAAATTAATCATTCACAACAACTCGGGTAGTGAAGATCTTTGTATACATCATTTTACAAAAAAAGAGGCATGATACCATTTTACCAATATTTTGTGTGATAATGTTATGTAGTCCTATTTTTTTTGCAAGTTTTCTCAACAAAATATTAGCATGTTTGGCATACCACATATACTGCAAACAAAACCTATCAACTAAATGCAGTGATTCAGCCACGTCAAGCCACTCACGTTCGAGACGAAGAAAAACACAAAAGTCCATGATTCAAATAGAATCCTTTTAAGAGCTCCAAGAGAGGTATTTAGCAACAATAGGGGATTAAACTTTAAGAGGGTCCGTTATATAAACATTTTGTGGAGTCTGTTTTGTTAAGAGAACAATGGTTGACCGTTATGAATAACAATAGCTTTGCCGCGCCGTGAAATCGCCGTAAAATTGCAGTGAACAAGTAAGCAAAGTTTGGGGGAAAGAAAACGCAGTGAAATCGACGTGAAGATGCAGTGAAGAATTATTTCACGGCAAATTCATGGAAAAATGCCGTTTCATGGTATTTTCACGGCAGACTTTTTCATAGTGTTAGAACCTTGTTGGGAAACTGTGTTTTAAAGAACAACAGATTGGCTTGTTATGTTCTGATTATGTTCTTAGATGATGAATTAGCTGGTTGCAGCAACTTCGTAGATTCTCTCGCATTTAGTAAAATTGTACAGAAATCTTTGGAAGATTTCGGTTTTCTGATTGCACACAATAAATGTGTTTAGGAACCTTCACAAGTTCTGACTTGACCCTTTAGCCCTCATACCGCCCGCAGGCGCCCTCGAAGTTTGACAAGTTGTAAATAGGGTTTTACACATGCGATTAAAATGCAGCAAACGGCCATTGATAGAGCCCGATTTCAAGTTGACAATAGTCCAAAAAAATGACTCTATCTACCTCCAAAGGTTCAAAGGTCGGAAGTCCTATCCAATGCATGTGAAGCACAACGGGCAGCTGTTCGTGCTCTGTATAGTACAGACCGTATTGTACGTACCACGCACCACACGCGCAATGTACACAGTAATGACGGCCTTCCGCTTGTTTCACGATAATTTTTGTGGTGTTTTGACATACGTAATACTGTGATTTGCAAGGATTTTACGAAGAGTTTTAGGTAAAGAAATTATCTGTTGGTAATAGAGGTATTAATTTTCATTTCCAAAGGTATGTTATATCTTTTTTGCGATTTGAGATGACATTACAATTGAGAAAATTTTGTGTGCAGATTTTCCACGTATAACAAACGCAAACAGTGTTTTCAAAATTTTGTTGATCTGTGTTATGTTTCAAACCTAAAAGCTTCAATTTGGGAAAGCAAACAAAACAGCTGTGAAAATCATTCAAACCACAATTTCATTCTCTTCAAAACAAACTCAACTTGCAACACAACAAAATAATCACAACGAAAGTTGTCTAAAATCTGGTGAATTTTCATGGCGCGGCTGAGGAGTAATGACGCATATGTTTAATCATGCGTGAGTGCTAAAGGGTTAACTGGGACTTAACCTCAGGGTTATTACTTGCTACATTATCTAGCATAGATAGAGTTACAATGGTTTTAGACTCGCTGATTTATCAGATTGATTCAGACAAATGTTATCTTGTTCCAGCTAGATATTTAGCCGCAGCAGTTTGCCAAATATTGTCATTGACACACTCAATTGGTAGATTGCCTAGGTTAAAAACTCGAGCACTCTATCGTTGTATTGATACAAGGGCAAGTTGGAACGCCCAGGTATTGGTTGATCATGATGCTTATGAAGAAATTAAGTTTTGGAGAAGTGAAATTCGAACCTTGAATGATAAGGGTTTAAGCATTGAATGCGATGTTGACGCTGAAGTTGAAGCTTTTAGTGATGCATCAGCAGTCGGTTATGGTGGATATGTTTCCCTTGGTGCGGGGGAGCCTTAATTAAAGGCACAGAGGTAGTAGGTTCATAGGACAGTGAAGAGGCTCTCAGCATAGTTCGAGTTGGAGAGAGGCTATAGCAGTCGAAAGAGTTCTCAAAAGTAATACTAAGGCTCTAAAACACAAAACAGTTAAGTGGTTTACTGATAACCAAAATGTGAAAAGGATTATAAATTCTGGTAGCAAAAAAGTCGATCTGCAAAAGATGTCTTTAAATCTCAATCAAGCTTGTGTTCTAGTGGTATAGTCATTGACCCAGAATGGATTCATAGAACAAAAGTTGTAGATAGCGGCATCAGATAGCGATGATTGGCAGATCCAATCTTGGGTATTTGCATATCTTGATAAAACATGGGGCCCACACTCTATTGATAGGTTTGCACCTGTAACTGTAAGTGAAAAGGCGTACATTACCCTTGTCAATCTATTTGTAAATCAGATCCGTTTTGGCCTTATCTAGTGTCAGAGACAGGTTTTTTCACATTTGTGTTGCCGATAAGGAAAGTTTACCACAGGGGAATTTAATTCGCAAAGGCTGCGGTATTAATGGAATTTTTGCAGTTAACCCGTTGAAGTTCAACTTAATTGCATTAAAAATTGTTTTCTGATTTATGTCAGTGACGAAAGTGAGGTGAAGTAATATCTTTTCTTTGATCTGTTCTGCAGTGTTTGCAGCTCGTTTTAGTTTTATGCCTCCAATTATGGCATTGGCTTTGTTTGAAAGTGTTTAGCTAGTTGGCATTTTTGTTTGATCATTGTTCTCGCCAGTTAGTGGCATTTAGATTGTCTTATACAGTTCTGTATAATGAAGTTTGTCAATGATTTTACAGGGCAAAGGTAAAATAACTCCATTTGGTTTTCTTTCAGGTATCCATTTGAAACAAAGCGTCAGTGAAGCACTGAGGAGTGCCGGTGGTGATGAAACAGGCGTGGCTGAGAGGATGTGCGGCTACATGATGTCTGTAAGAAGCGACAATCTCTATCATGGCCTATCCTGTCGTAAACGATGATGAGTTCAGCGTCTGTCACAGTCAGCAATGTAGCCTTGAGAGCAGATTGAGCACCCTGAATGGATAGCAGAGCGCCAGGAGGAGCAATCCAGTGCAACAGTCTCCCAGGTGGCAATTGGGATGTTGAAAGCAGCCAGGTCTCGCTTAAGGACGTCCTTGAAGCGCAACCTAGGACAACCAAGGAGACGTGGAGCATCAGCCAGATCACCATAGAAGATGTCCCTGGGGATGCAGCCGTCATCCAGTCTGCAGACATGGCCGGTCCAGCGAAGGAGACGCACTCTAAGCATGGGGAACAAATCAGTTGCTCCCGTGAGTTCAGGGGTCAAGGTGTTCGGAACACGATCATACCAGGAGATGCCATACCAGGAGATGCCATACTCAGCACACAAGCCGTGTACACCTGAATCTTCAGGTTGATAGAAAGGTCCCAATTGTCACGAGAGCGAAGTCGATGGAAGGTGGTTGAAGCCTTCCCAATACGTGTATCAATCTCAGCATCCGAGGAATTGTGAGTTGGCCATTGTGGATCCAAGGTAGCAGAACTTGTTTACCACACTTAGTGCTGTTCCTCTGATGTAACTGTTTGGCGGAGCTGCAGTCTCCTGGGAGAGAACTACTGTCTTGTTGAGGCTGATTCATGCCAAACTCCAAGCATGCTTTGGCTTAGGAGTTGCAGAGATTGTGGAGCTCAGCTTTTGAGTGTGCAACAAAAGCGGCGTCATCTGTGTACAGGAGCTCACAAATAAAAACACTTTGATCTTCGTTCTTGCCTGGAGGCGGGAGAGGTTAAAAAACTGTGGGTGTGAAACAGTAGTCCTGACGGGTCACGAAATGCACACTGCAGTAGTGCAGTGAAGTAGATGCCAAACAAGGTTGAAGCAAGCAAACATCCCTGTCTGACGCCTCGGTGAATGGCAAACTTCCTGGATCTTGAACCTTTGTATTGGACTGTCAAGATAGATCATAGGGTGTCTGGACAGCCAAGGTGTTTCAGGATCACAAAGGTCGAATGCTTTTGTCAGATCAATGGACACAACATATAGTGGGGGGTACTGTTCAACACATTTCTCCTGGATCTGAGGAAGTGAGCATACCGCATCGACAGTGGAGCAAATGTGTGGAAGCGGCATTGACTCTCAGGAAGGATCTTGATGGCATTGACCTACAGCCTAAGTGGAAGCACACGCAAGAAGACCTTGCCAGCTAAGCTAAGAAGAGAGATCCCCCTGTAATTGTTGCAGTCTTGTCGATTTCCTTTGTCCTTGTAGAGGGTGATTATGTTAGCAGCTTTCAGGTCTTGTGGAATGCAGAGTGTTTTCCAACAAACCGTAATGACATTGTGGAGCTCGACAGCAAGGGTCTCACATCACGATTTGAACAGTTCGGGTAGGATGCCATCTATACCAGGAGACTTGTTGTTTTTTAGCCCAATGATGGCACGCATTACTGCATCTAATGTGATGTCACTGTCAAGATCATGAATGGTGGGAATTTTTGGCAGGGAAGTTAATAAGGCAGCAGTGTCCACTTCAACATGGCTAGCATACAAGGAACTGTAGTGCTCTGCCCATCGGTAAAGCTGTGCTGAAGGATCAGTGAGAATTACGCCACTTGCTGACAGCGGCGGAGAGGACTTCTGAGGAGTAGGGCCGATGGCTTATTCGATACCTTTGTACATTCCATGAAGGTCATCAGAGTTGGCACATTGTTGAATTTGATCACTAAGGCCAATCCAATAACGACTGAGGGCTATGCGAGTTACACATTGGACATTAACCTTTGCAACTCAAGGTTTTGCCTTAAAGAAGCAAGTATTGTGTAAGCAAGCCTTTGCTCTAGCTGTGAGCTTAGCCTTAAGAGCCGGAAGTAGTATGTCAGCACTGTCACGGAACCAGTCAGACTGCAGTCGTGGGCGATGACCAAAGGCAGTGAGAGCGCTGTTCATGACTGTCGAGTTGAACCTAGACCAAGCATCTTCAGAGTTATTTGGCGAAAGGTAGCTGAAATGACCTGTGAGCATCTTCTGAAACTGGGCGACGCGGGAAGTCCTCCGTAGCATCATTTTCAATTGCAGGTGAAGGTCTCGGCTGAGGTTGGTGGAACCGTTTAGGGAACATTCTCAGCTTACAGCGAACAAGAGCATGTACTGTTCAACAATCAGCAGAGTGCATGCTACGGCAATGAATGATGTCCCGTAGCTGTCTCCTTCTAATGATGATGTGATCAAGTTTGTGCCAACAGCGGGAGCGGGGGTGCATCCAGGTGACCTATGAGCGACATTAGCCTGCAAAAAACGTACTAGCAATGCACAGGTTGAGACCAACACAGAGCTCGAGTAGCCGTTGACCATTGTAATTCATTTTTTCCCCATCCATGAGGTCCCATAGCCCCACTCCAAGCATTGCAGTCAGAGCCAATGTGAGCGTTAAAATCCCCAATAAGGGCAATGCTGTCACCAGCTGGGATGCTGAGTAATGTCTCACTGAGCAGTTGGTAGAACTTATCCTTGGACTCTGAGGCAGATGGCAGGGTAGGAGCATAGGCAGAAATGATAGTGATAAATCCGCCACTGAGACACATCCGCAAGGACATGAAGCGAGGAGAAATGGAAATTGGCTGCTGAAAACATGCGAGCAAAGAATTTTTCACTGCAAGGCCAACCCCATGCATAGGTCTCTCGCTGTCTGGGTAGCCACTCCAACAGAAGGTGAAATTAGCCTCCTGGATTGAGCCACTACCAGTGAGCCACGTCTCACTGAGGGCAGAAACACTGATGCCTAGTCGAGTGAGTTAGGAAGGGGAAGAAGATTGCTAGCTTGTACAAATATTAAGAGGACGTATATTCCAACAAGCTAAAACTAGGGAGGCATGTAGTAGCAGGATGTCGACCTGGATGCGCCTGCCTGGAACGCATACCTTGCCGAGCAACGACGGCCCCTAAATTGGTTGACCCCCGAGTTTTCGGTTAGTGAATCTGAGTAGGTTGTACCATCATGATTGCGAGGCGCCAAGTATTGTGAGCAGATGCTTGCCCAGGACAAATGCTCACCTCTGGACCTTACACTCATCGGAACCAGCGGAACACACAGCTTGACAGAGAAGGTTGCCCCGCAGTAGCAATCTAACTATGCTTGTTGAACGCCAACTGTTGACTTACAGAGATATAAGTTCATCCACTTGTGGGACGGCTACATTCCGCCTGGAGCACTCAAAAGATGGTCTAGCCAGCAGCCAGCCCCTGCTGCCGAGCTGACATGATATAACTGTGACTGAGATTGGTGGCCGGACACAAGCTGGAGTTCAGCAGGAGACAGCCCTATCAGGTCGAGTTCCACAGTTGAGCTAGGGTTTGAAATCATTGTTTTCCTTCCCTTAGGTGGGCGCCAACCAAGGCTGCGAGCCCCACCTACCTGAGTTTGAAATCAGAGTTACTGTCTCCTAGGATAATGAGCTCTACCTGCCCGGAGCAATCTGGTTTTAAGGCGCCAGAAACCCGCCTTTCGTCTCTGCCCACAGTTCTCAACAGGGATCGGCACGTGAAGCCAGGCAGTAGGAGTCTTAAATAGGCATGGATGAGAGGTTCTTTCAAGAGATTGCAGGTTTTCTGCAAGCAGAACAATTTCCGAGATATGCCAGCAGAGCCTATACACGTGGCAGTTTATCTGACAAAGCTGCTTGACGCAGGTACGTCACATCATGTCATTTCTTCCTTAATATTGAATATATGGCATCAAGTGGGCTCATGATATGAAGGGTTAGACAGATCCAACAAACAATGCATACATCCAAAATCTTCATGCGTCTGCAAAGCGCACCACGGGTCGCAAAACTGTCAAGAAAGACGTTACCTCGGGCATGTTGATAGAGCTTTGTAAAAAATTTATTGATAGCCAAGATGTGTTATTACTACAGGATTTGTGTTACAATTCAGTCGGCTTATTTTACGATTAACATTAATGAGGGTAAAAACGACTAATACAGAGCAGGCATTCAAGGTTCAATGCTAAAGGTACTTATTCTGCTTGTTCGTTTAATATGATGTTACGTTTTTTGAAGGTAGCAAACATCAGTACCGAATCCACACAATTTTAGTTTAAATCTGCATTTAGATCAAAACGTGTTTCGAAATTGATCACGAAAGACAAACAGTTAGGTTATTCCAGAGCCAGAGACTGTATTATTAAATTGTTAACGCCTGTAGCACCTGAAGGTAATTTTTGGATACAATCCCTTAGATCAGGAAAGGCAATGGCAGCTGCTAATAATGATGTACGAGACTGTCTCAAGGAAGAGGAATGAGAGCAAAGATGGGTACATTGAAGATTTGCTGGAAAAGCAGTTAAGGGTTACCCAAGGTCTTGGTTTGTACCATCTTAGTTTATGAATTGATTTCTATTCAAGTAAATATTTCAGACTTATATTTGTCAGTATTCTGTTTTATTGGCTCTTGCTTTGGCATGTTCTATTAGGCGTTGCTCCACGTGCTTCGCTTTCGCCAATTGATATGATTGTGTGTAAGAGTGTATGATTTGTGTTAAGTAGGAATAAGACTTAACATTTCCCGCGTTTCACTGTATAGCGTAAATACTTGTGTTAGGAATTAGAGTAACGCATAGTGAATATGCAAAGTTAAGGGTTTAAATAGGGGGGGACAATGGTGCAGAAAGTCAGTTCTATCAAGCACTTCAGTCAGTTGCTGTCATTAATTTTAATAAATTGTGCATAATAATTTTATTCTGGCAGGCCATGGGGTGAAGTCCAGCATCTTCACGGAGGAGGGCACAGGAAGTTTTCAGAGGAATTTTAAAGATCTCTGTTTTTGCTTGGACGTCATGTTCTTTGATGAAATGAGTCGAAATGTCATTTGACATTGTGACGGATGGTTATTTTAGCGGCGATTGTAACAGTTAAGATATCCTGGTAGTTTGATCGTCAGGATTAAAAGTAGGCCGCTGTAATCAAGCGTTAAGACTTATAACACAAAGTTTTTTAACTTTCTCATTTTACATTTGTAACTTAGTTGTTTTTTGTACAATAAAATGCATATTAGGCATCGCTCCACGTGCTTTGGTCTCGCCAATTTATATGATTGTGTCTTAAAGTGTATGATTTATGTGTTTAGTAGGACTAAGACCTAATTTTCCTACAGTAAAGGACGACTACAATGTGTATTTGGTTAGACCCTCTGTGTTATTCACCAGTATCTTGCCTAATAAAAATAATTGGTTAGAACACAATGTGTAAATTTTTTACTTTCATTAGATGACAGACCAGGGGGGTGTTTCATAAAGCTTTACAATTAATCTCATCTCCAAATAATCAATCTTATCTTGAAACAATCAATCTTAAACTCCCCAATTTTACAATTAATCTTATCTCTGTTTCATAAAGAAAGTTAAGATCAATATCAGACTTAAGTTTGGTTTGAATCAATCTTAGATTTACGCTTGGTCTAGATCAAATGTTTGGGTCCAACAATCAATCTTAAGTTTGTCATTTTGGCGGGAAAATGGAAAATCACATTTTCATTTTTGTGTCAGTGGTACTTTA
>JAUELU010000018.1:6959407-6975459 GCA_032357145.1 Evasterias troschelii
GTGTTTTTTCTTTCATCATTTGCTTGCAACTTCAATGACAAATTGAGCCCAAATTTTCACAGGCTTGTTTATTTGATGCATATGTTGGGATACACCAAGTGAGAATGCTGGTCTTTGACAATTTCCAAACGTGTTCAGTGCCTTTAAGATAGGGAGCGTAAAACTTCCAGGGCGTTGATATGGTTTAAGGTCAGGACTTTTCCTGTAAACCCTTTAGCATACCTCTACTCATTGTTCAACTCTTCGGTTACTGTAGAGTGTCGTGACTGAGCGGTTAAGAGCACAGGACTCAAGCTCTGGTGTTTTCTGATCAGCAGAGTGTGGGTTCAAGTCCCAGTCGAGGTACTTGTTCCCTTGAGCTAGATACTCTACCAGAATTGTTTTGTCCTTCGGTTGGGACTTTTTAAGCCGTTGGTCTATTTATTTTATTTATTTATTTCTTATCTTTTATCAGAGTAACCCGTTCACAAACAATGTCTCCCACGGTACCCTACAGTGTAAGATTTACAAACCTTTAAGCAAAAAAGTGATGCATTTTTTTGGTGTGAAAAGCTCTCGGTGGGGAGTTTAAAGATTAAATAATTGTTTAAAAAAAACAAAAAAAAACAGGGATTTTCCCCAAGAGAACTGTCAGTTGAATCTGACATTAGAACAAATATGAGAATGTTATAGAGTTCAATGTCTGACCTACTTACTGTATGAGCTCTAATAGGCTTCAATTATGAGATATTCTACAAATATTGGATCCATATGAGTGCATTGTTGCAGAATACAACCACAAGGTGAAATCTGGACTATTCTATTTTACCGAATGGGAAAAGCGATGCAGGTTGCACTGAGTGATTATATTCTGCGACAATGCATGAATAAAATGCATTCAATAATCGCTTTATACAACATACGCACAGATCCTTTTCATTAAAAATTGTAAAGTTTCTCAATCATCCTGTATTTATTAATATAGGACTCCTATATTTATCAACTTTGGACCGTCACGCTTATCGGTAGCTTTGGGCACATAGATCCTTGTCATTTGAAAAAACAATTTAATTTTGTCTAACCCACACTCTGAAATTCTTTTAAAAACTTTTTAACAATGTGAATGACTAGGCAGCAGTTACTGCATGGCAATATAAAGTATGACACGTGACACGTGTTCCATCAATCAAATGACAAGGATCTATGTGTGCAGTATATTAAATATCTTGGCCGATGTGGAGCAATGGGGCTGATCTGTTTAGTGCATTAGACTCAAGTTCTTGTGTTTTTAGAGAGTGGTTCCAGGCGGAGCACTTGTGTCCTAAAGCAAGACCCTGAACCATAATTGCTTTGTCCTTAAGACGAGACAAAGCTGTAGTCTGTTGTGTAATGCATGTAAAAGAACCCAGTACACTTATTGTTAAAGAGAACAGGTTTGACAAGGTGTTTTCTGGATTGGGTTGGCTGCAGATTGCTCCATATCACCTTCTAGAACCAATCAAAATAGAAAAACTGTCACAAGAAATATCAACATCAGTAAGTGGCAATTCAAGCAAAATCAAATTAGATTATCGTCTTACCAGACTTTGAATTTCATCATTGAGAGGGCAAGGCTATTTTCATTTTGCAAAGGTAACATCCTTTGGAAAATCTTAAAATCTTAGGGGCACCAAGGCCAAGACCAGGGCAACAGTCACCATGGCCTCAGTGTAAATTCAGGCCTGCCTATGTTTTTTTGCAGGGGAAAAAAAACGGGTCAGTTGATTGACTTTGTTTTATACACGCTTTTCTTACCTTCAGCAAAAGGAGGCAGAAGAAGCCATGAAGAGACAGCAAGAAGACGACAAATGGAAAGGCATCCCAGACTGGAAGAAAAAGATGATTATGGAAAAGGAGCGCAAGAAGGCAGAGGAAGCAGAGGCGGCTGTAGACCATGAGAAGGCAGAGAAGGAAGCCAAGCTGAAGGCTATGCCAACGTGGAAACGAGATCTTGTCAAGAAGAAATCCACGACGGATGAAACTAATAATAATGGGATGTAAGATTGTGTCGCCACAGATTGTTATTGTACTGCCACCATATTCCCTGTCTATATTAAACAGGGTTCCCATTGGAGGGGGAAAATCCTGGAAAATCTAGGAATCTACTGTGGAAAGTCATGGAAAAGTTCTGGAATTTAATTGCATTAGCTCAGTTTGTAGAGCGTTGGCACATTACCGGTAATCGGGAGGTTGCAGAATCAAGACCCGCTCTAGTCAATTTCTCTTTGTTCAAACCCCCAAAATTGAAACTCACCTGGTCGGTTTCCTTATTGGTTTATTTCTTAATAATAATAATAACAATATTACTATTAACAACACAAGAAATTTGTATAGCGCATAATGCAGGAGCCTCTATACGCATTCAACATAAAACATAAAACAAAGAAATATGAAAAGCAAAGTTACAAAAATGTAGATTCAACCAAATTAGTCTTTAAAAGTTCCTTGAAAATCAGAACAGAGTCAGCTTGGCGAATATGAACCGGTAAATCATTCCTTAATGAAGGTGCAATCAAGTTGAAGGCTCTCTGATCATAGACATTTGTAGAAACAGTAGTTTTCGTCACTAAGGATTGGCCAGCAGAACAAAGAAGACAAACAGGAATATAGTTTTAATAGATGTTAAACTATGCATGATAGTCCAGCACTGTTTACTCGGTACTTACCCAAGTTCTGTGAAAAAAATCCACAGGCAAATCACTCCGGTGGGATTCAAACTTCGATTATTATATAGTATTGCTTGGTTTCTAGAAGGGTCAAAGCCAACTTTCCTATTAGAGAGACTGATATAATGTGCTGAAACAGTCACCATTTTTACTTGCTAGACTTTCACACAGATATGAACATATTTTTGATATACTAAGTTTGTTGGTTAATTGCAAATCTGGTGACCAATCATGACCATTCCAAAGGAATCAGTGACTTCAATTCAATCTTTCAGATTTCACAACTGATCTGACCATATCAATTTTGTTATTAGCATTACTTGAGCATAATTATGAATTGAGGTATAATTATTACACAAGAAATCAACTTGACCACTGTTTCATTCCAAATCTGAACATTTACAACGGCAATTTTGAAAAGTTCAAACTGTATTTATCATACGTTTCATACACTGACATACTTTTATGTCTTTGTTGTGTTGTCATTTAGCCTTTGTGAAAGACTTTGCTTGGATCCAAATCTAATGCCGTTTTTTGCAAAAGTTCATTTTTATAAAACTTTTGATAAAAAGGAAACTGAACCAAAATCAAATTATTTGAATCTTGATTCCTGATTTCACTGAAATTCTAAATTATTATTATTTTTTTTTTAGCTGGTATTTTTCTATGAATTGCTGTTTTTTTTAAAGGCAATATGTCCACTTTTTCTACGGCGGACAAGTCATTCCACAAAATGTTACCTTCATTTTGAGACTACTTAAACTATAGTAGAGTTATTTTGAGAAGCATCAAAAGGTCACAGAGGTCATACAGGTAACATGAACACCATAAGTGCATTTTGGCGGCCAGTGATTAAGCAATATGGCCAATTCAACCAAAACACTGTTAATGGTTATGACTGCGAAAATACACCCCAGTGTAGTGTAGCATAGGGTACAGGTTATGGACAAAATTCTTGACAAAATATGTTTTTAATGTTACTTTATTGTCAGCCTGTTTTGTTTTTCCTAGTTAGTTAAACATTTCTGGTTGTTGGTCGGGAAAATTGAGAAAAAGAATTTCTTCTTATTTTGAATACTATTATTTTGTTTTTTGAAAATGTTATTCTATTTGCACTAATAGGTAGGTTGCAGTATGACGTAAGTCAGCCATCTTTAAGGGCAATTTAGAACACACAGTCATGCGTTCCCCGTGAGAACGGCATGCAGGACGTGCACATTTCACCAAACTCATTGCATGATTGGTCAGTGAATGACGCAGCTGCGTTGATAATTTGAGCGCTTGGCGCGCCTACAAGCCAAAATGCGATTTGCCCGTAAAGATTGCGTCTACTGGGAACTTTCTAAAGGGATATTGACAATGTGACTAATAAATAATCAAAAACAACAGAAGACTTTTGGAAACACTAGGTGGCTAGGTGGAAGCAGACTTCCATGTAAATCCGTTGTTCTAAAAACATGTGTGCATGCTCAAAGGGTCATCATCTTTTTGAAAGTAAAATTACCAGGGGTCGATTTCACAAAGCTCTTCCTAACTTAGGACTAGTCCTAGGCAATGCTAAGAGATAGGACCAGTAACTTAAGAATAGTCCTATCTCTTAGCATATACTAGGACTAGTCCTAAGTTAGGAAGAGTTTTGTGAAATCGACCCCTGGCCACCTATTGTTCTAACATTTCAATTGTTTGCAATTAAAATTGGAAGCTTCGGAACCATTGGATTTATCAATTTGTCATGAAACAGATTCCTGATAAATAATTTGTTCTTTCGAAATATGACTAATTTCTTTCAAAATCTGCAATTTGAGGATGACTTCGGGGTGGTGGTATTTTGTTTTGTAGCAATAGTCATCAAAATTGTTATCTTGCAATAGTGATTCAAATGCTTTCAAAATAAAGACTTTTTAATTTCATGAGCAATGATTTAAATCTATTTATAAAATATGACGCAGACATCTATATAATTATAATGTGTAGGTGGAAAGTTAAAATTATGCAAATATATGCATTTTTGTTTTTTCAACGATATTTTAAGAAATGTTTATATAGGAATATTCCTATGTAAAATCAATAACCTAAAGAACTTAATATAGGAGATAATTGTTTAACATAAAATGTTTTCGGGACAGGGTTATTAACAACTGAACCATTATCTTCTTTTCATCTAAAATAATTTGTAAATATTTATGTTCAAATGGTAAATAATTATGACAAAAAGCAGTCGTACTTAAGAAATAACAGTTAACTTTTATTGGCGTTTCTAATAGGTATGCATGTGTATGTGAAGTGTACAAAATTGACTAATGCGAGAAATAGGTGTAAATAAACACAAAATACTTAAATAATATTGTCCATAATGACATATTATTTATGATAATATATTAATATGGATTTTTTTCCAGCTGGTCAGGCTATTACATTAATCAGAATCTTGATTTTGATTGTAACGTTTTTAAGGTTATATCTTTCAATTAATTGTTTTGGTTTTGGAACATGATTTTTATGTTTGTGCATAGCCGCTTTAATGGCCATGTTAGACGAGGCAGTTTACAGGCAGTCAGTAGAGGTAATCTCCCAAAAAGAAAAACACTCCCTTTTCAACTTTTAGAAAGTCTCTTTGAGGTAAATAAAAGTGTGCCTGTTGCTTTTATTCGGTTGCCTTCATGTTGTCTGTGAATAGTACCATGTGACAAGCTGATGTTACAATGTGCGGATTAGTGACTAACTTAGTACAAGCAAACAAAACGTTTTTTAAGAAATGGAATCCAATTTGTGCTAATTTCTTTTCACTTCTTCTAGGTTTAAGCCTTTTGGAAACATTTATTGCAACAAAATGTGTTGTACATTAAAACCAACTGGCCCCAATCAACTATGTCTGTTTGGCTAAGCAACTGTTTGTGCTTACTAGGCCTATTGCAGAAAAACGTTGATAAATTCACAATGACGATTTCAGATTCTTATAAATCGGCTTGTCATTCTAGAGGCAAACACTGCCATTCTGTGCACAAAGAGTTAAAACGTTACTGGCAATAAAACCACATAACACTAACAAATAAAAACTACTTTAGTGCATCTAAAACAAGGTCCGTCTGCCATTCTGCCACAAAAGCTCTTTTTGCGTCCTTCCTTAAAGTATATGTATTATTTATAATTATTTAATTTGACTCCTAAATAGATTGTGCAAAGCTTATAGTTTGTTACCAACGTTAGGAAAGGCAACTGGTTTTGCAAAGTCTATCACCAATTCTGTCCAATATTTGTGCACTAACCATAACATTTCTAAGCAGGCTGGACTTGCTTTGTTTTGATTTTATTTGTATAAGTTGCGCTTTGATTGTATTACTTTCTAGTGTATTTTAATTAATTAAACACAAATTTGGTGAATGGGGTGATTTTGATCATAATTCAGAGTGAGTTGTTAATGAGAAAAGTATGAAGTTTTTGAAAAAATTCCAGCTTAATATTTTTGGATCTTAAGACACTAGCCATGGCGAATTTGTGCAAAAAGCTTGGTTTTAAAACAACAGGTTGTAAACATTTAACATTTTGTCTAATTGGCTGAAATCAGGATATTATGTTTATGAATTATTTTTCAAACAGATATATTTACCTGCTTTTGATTGTTCCTTTTTTGACCATATTAACAAAATGTTTTACTCATCATGCTGGATTTTTGTTTCGTTTGTAAACAGTTAAAAAACATCTGACAAATTAACTACTACTCTTGTTAATGTAATATTTTTTAACATGAAATGGTCACATTGCTAATAAACCATGTATGAAAAAACCTATGAGGTGTTTGTGCTATATAGTGTTTGATGCCTAGTAACTGAAATTGACCCTAGATATAAGGTATAAGATATAAGGTATAAGATATAAGATATAACAACTTGGGAAATATTGATAGTATAAAAATAGGCAAAACATTGCGAAAATCACTAGGGGTATATAAGTCAAGTACTTTAAATTGTGCCCAAATTTGACAGAACTGTCAATTTTAGGCCAAATTTAAAGGTGCAATTTCTGCTCTAAAACATTAAGGAAACAGTTGGCTAAAATGAATTACATTCACATTTTGTAATGATAGGATTATGAGTAAATTATAGAAGTCACAAAACTTACGGGTTTCAAATGCGTCGTACTCTTGGGTTGTGCCAGTTGGGTCTGCTTGCCCTCATGTGGTGGGCAGCCTGAATACCGCGCTCAAGTTTTGAACAAATTATTTGCCCCAGTGGCCGAGTCCACTGAGCTTTGGCTTTGTATATGTAGTCTTATGCCAACTGATGCACACATCTGATAGAAGACATAAGGTATAGTGGCTCGAGCAGCACCTCGCAAACATCCTCTCGCTCTTGGGTTTTGATGTCAACTGACAATCACATATTCCTACTACCCTCAGTCAATGATTTCCACACAGGTTCCCTTTTCACTCTCTCCCTTTGTACTAAACCACACCCATACTAAAATATTCCTATTATTCTACTATACTATTTAATCTACTCCTATAAGCTGAAAGTGAAAGGACACATACAATCTGAGTTATATAGCTGGGTGTTTAGGTTATAACTTTATTGTCACATCCCAGCCCAATTGAACTCTGGCTAAAAGGTTTAAAGGAACGGTTCAGTATTATGACCAAAGTAACTGCAGGTTTGTACAACAAATCTTCAACGAAAGGAACATACCACAATGTATAGTAGTGCATTTCACAATCCATGGCCTGATTAACTGGTGTACTCAGTCACTAGATCGAGGTATGCTAGTTAGACTGTTCCATTAAGTTTGTTTGAAGGTAAGTTGAACTAAGGACTGAAATATTTTATCCAGATGAAGTACAAATAAAAGTACAATTCAATCTACATTGTGACCGACTTATGAACCCTCAAACATGAAATCTGAAGTCAATTTGTTTCTACAAGCAAGCGTACAGGAAGCTTCAGACTTAAGCCTCATCCAAGCATCACATGCTAAGTCAATTTGAACTAACAACCGTACACACAGGAGGCTTCAGATATAAGCCTCATCCAATTGCATCACATGCTAAGTCAATTTGAACTAACAATCGTACGTACAGGAGGCTTCAGATATAAGCCACATCCAAACATCACATGCTAAGTCAATTTGAAATAACAAGCGTACGTACAGGAGGCTTCAGACATAATTATGAAGCCTCATCCAAGCATCACATGCTAAGTCAATTTGAACTAACAAGCGTATACGTATAACAGGAGGCTTCAGACAAACGAAGCCTCGAGCATGCACATGCTCAGTCAATATGAACTAACAAGCACAAAGAACTTAGCTTAGACTTATGACGCCTCTTATTAGCATACACATGCCACGACAATTTGATTCAAGCGTGCAGGATCAGGCTTCAGACGTTAAGAAGCCTTAAACCACATCATCATGTGTAATTAAGTCCAGCATTGTTTCAATGGACCAAGCTTCTTTGATACCTTTATACATTCCATGAAGATCACCAGAGTTGGCACACTGTTGAATACGATCACTAAGGCCAATCCAATAACGACTGAGGGCTATGCGAGTTACACGTTGAACATCAGCCTTTGCAACTCAAAGTTTTGCCTTTAAGGAGCGAGTATTGTGTAAGCAAGCCTTTGGACTAGCTGTGCGCTTTAGCCTTAAGAGCCGGATCGTATGTCAGCACTGTCACGGAACCAGTCAGGCTGCAGTCGTGGACAATGACCAAAGGCAGTGAGAGCGCCGTCCATGACTGTAGAGTGAAACCTAGACCAAGCATCTTCAGAGTTATTTGGCAAAGATGAAGCGCTGAAATGACCTGTGACCTGTAAGCATCTCCTGAAACTGGGTGACGCGGAGTAAGTCCTTCCTAGCAGCAGTGTCAATTGCAGTGAATGTCTTGGCTGAGCTTGGTGGAACCGTTTTGGGAGCATTCTCAGCTTACAGCAAACAAGAGCATGGTCTGTGCAACAATCAGCAGAGTGCAAGCTACGGCAATGATTGATGTCCCGTAGCTGTCTCCTTCCAATGATGATGTGGTCGAGTTGGTGCCAAAGGCGAGAGCGGGGAGGGGCATCCAGGTGACATTGGAGCATCCAGGTGACCTTGGAGCAAGATGAGCCTGCAAAAACGTACTAGCAATGCACAGGTTGAGACCAGCACAGAACTCGAGTAGCCGTTGACCATTGTCGTTCATTTTCCCAGTCCATGAGGTCCCATCACCCCACTCCAAGCATTGCAGTCAGAGCCAATGCGAGCGTTGAAATCCCCAATAAGAGCAATGCTGTCACCAGCTGAGATGCTGAGTAATGTCTCACTGAGCAGTTGGTAGAATTCATCCTTTGGACTCTGAGGCAGATGTCAGGGTAGGAGCGTAGGCAGAAATGATGGTGATAAATCCGCTATTGAGACATATCCGCAAGGACATAGGGGGGAGAAATGGAAATTGGCTGCTGAAAACACGTGAGCAAGGAATTTTTCACTGCAAGGCCAACCCCATGCATACGTCTCTCGCTGTCTGGGTAGCCACTCCCAAAAAGGTGAAATTAGCCTCCCGAATTGAGCCACTAAGCCACGTCTCACTGAGGGCAGAAACACTGATGCCTATAGTCGAGTGAGTTCAAGGTCAATGATTGCCGACTTCCTTGGATGGGGAAGAAGATTGCAAGCTTGTACGAATATTAAGAGAACGTACATTCCAACAAGCTAAAACTAGGGAGGCAGTTGCAGGATGTCGACCCGGATGCGCCTGCCTGGAACGCAAACCTTGCCGAGCAACGAAGGCCCCTAAATTGGACGACCCCCGAGTTGCCGGTAACTGAAGCTGAGTAGGTTGTACCATCATGACTGTGAGGCACCGAGCGCCAAGGCAAAGTATTGTGAGCGGATGCTTGCCCAGGACAAATGCTCACCTCTGGACCTTACACTCATCGGAACCAGCGGAACGCACAGCGTGACAGCTAGGATGAGAGAAGGTTGTCCCGCAGTAGCAATCTAACTATGCTTGATGACCGCCATAAGTTCATCCACTTGTTGGACGGCTACATTCCGCCTGGAACACTCAAAAGGTGGTCATGCCAGTAATGTAGCTGCCAGCCCCTGCTGCCGAGCTGACATGATATATCTGTGCCTGAGATTGGTGGCCGGAAACAAGCTGGGGTTCAGCAGGAGACCCTATCAGGTCGAGTTCCACAGTTGAGCTAGGGTTTGAAATCAGAGATTTCCTTCTCCTCGGTGGGCTGCCAACCAAGGCTGCGAGCCCCAGCACCTACCCGAGTTTGAAATCAGAGTTACTGTCTCCTAGGTGAACTACCTCCCATGGATAATGAGCTCCACCTGCCCGGAGCAATCTGATTTTAAGGCGCTAGAAACCCGCCTACACACCTCTGCCCACAGTTCTCAACAGGGATTGGCACGTGAAGCCAGGCAGTAGGAGTTTGAATTAGGAGAGGCTATATTGAGACGCTGATCATATGGGACATTTCATGGATGAAAAGTGGCTCAATCCTCCTCCCCCACCCCGATCATCCTACAACCTTTGACCCCCCGACGACCTATAATTTGTATATATTTTGTGTATTTTTGTTTAACTATTTTCCCTTTAAATCATAACTACTGTTATTCTGTCTTATTTTAATTTTAATGTAATAAAGAACCTCAGAATGAAAAAACAGCATTGAAGTAAAGCAGATTGAAAGGATTGGGACGGGATCCAACGGAATTGTGGCTTCACGCACGGCCAGTCATTTCGCAAGAGAGTTGTGGGGTGAAAAAAGCACGGGACTAAAATGTACTATTTCACTGGGAAAATAACAGCGATCGAAAAAGCCTCTATAAAGTGAGCGGAATCGGGTGGCACATTCACGCCGACGGCGTAATCGGGCCAACAAAACCATTATCATATGCTAGGCCTACATAGTTTTAGTCTACGCAATTGAACTCATGACACAAATTCTTTTTCTTATCCTCCCTTTTTTAATTCGAGTTTCATATTAAAGGTGCTGTATACGTTTGGTAATTGGAGCCTATGCTGTTTGTTTCAAACCTATATAATTGTACATAGGGGGCCTATACCATAAAACTAACTTGTGAAAATGTCACCTAAAAATGTGGTTTTTGAGATAAGCACCGAGAAAAAATGGGAGTCAAATTTGTGACTACCATAAATGGCCGACCGTGTTAATTCGCAAAGTAAAAGGAAAACCACCCAGTTTCGAGGCATATTTGTGAGGATCATTGTATTCTACTTTTAAAACATCTTTCTAAGACCACATGTATTTCATAACAAACGGCTTTTTATCAGACCAACTAGCCCGATCCTTGGCAACGTGTCCCTTTAATAACCTACGGGAAACAATAATTGATACTGACTCAAAGGGGACGATAAAAAAGGCCGCCCATTGTCGGTGAACAGCATTTACAAAATCATACCATCCAAATGCAACTTTCCCCTTTTGTTCTAGGCTGATTTTTAGCAATTGATAACTGTCCCAGAGATTGCATTTAATTTACGCAATAAACCAAAGCTCAACAGATTTTGTACAAACAACAAACTCTTGAGGTGATAGAAACCTACAAATCGAGCAACATTTACCAATAAATCCTATGCATGTACCAACTGAAAGCATGCCTGACCCTTGACCAAGATTCAAACAATAGCCTACATGTACATGATGCCTGCTTCATAGTTATTTTCTTTCAAACAGTTCCTTGCGGAGACTTGGACAGACATGCTGTGCACTGAGTTTTGGTTTGTTTACATGAAGTGCGCCCTCTCTAGTTCATATAAATACAGTTTTACTTGGAGGGAGTTTCGTTCTCAATGATGTCTACATAATGTACCTAGAAATTTCCCTTTTTATACAAACTATGACGTTGTACGGGTTATCTGGCTGTTCATCAAAGGCAGGAGAATCACTGGATGTTATAAAGGTTATAAAGGTATGTTTTATATTGATATTTATGGGCAGATTGTTTCGGATTTTCTAATTGTGTCACCACAAAGAAATAAACACTAAGACTCGTGTACAGTTTACAGATAGCCCAGGTTGGACTCCTCCATTGCATACAACGCGAGTGCAGTGGCACTGACTGACGTCCTACCAGGGCTAAGTCTGCAGACAATTGTCGTTCGTTTTTTTAGTCAGTTAGTCCAGATTCACTCGTGTCATTGCATTAATGTTAACCTGTGCTCTGGACTCATTTATAGCTGTCTCTGAGCTATGAAAAAGAATACATAGTTTTTAATAAGTGATCTACATACATCTCATTCTGTCTCCAAGCTCCCTCCACTTGTCGTTGAGATCAGCACCGACTCCATAAATAGTGTCAGAAACCAGACCATTTTTTTGACCATTTATTTCAAATTGCAAGACAACACAAACAAACAAACTCACATTGGACCCATAGGCCTAACCACTCCTCCCTTTCCCGTGGCTGCTGTAGAGTTTATCCGAGGATGGACAGTTAGTTGCTGCCTGTCGCCAGGGATAACAATTAAGAATGTACAAATCACCACAACTATAGCCTCATATATAGTCATAAATAGGGCCAATCAAGGATACGAAGTGGATTGGGGTAATTACAACCAGCTGATTACAACAAGAGTGATTGACGATAAATAGCGCTACATGCACGCTTCAATAACCACCACGTAGTAGTACTACTGCATGCTTCAATAACCACCACGTAGTAGTACTACTAATGTAGCTGTACAAATATTGACTGCTTTCAGTACTAAATGGTTAAAACTAAGACCCCTGATGAGGTGGTCCTCTTCACATTACGTTTCCAAGTAGGGCAAAGTCTTGGTAAAAGTAGACCGCCCCGGGGATCACCGAGGGAGCTGTAGTTTTAACCATTAGGCTATAAAGCCAATATTTGTTTATGACTCCCATACACATATTGTGTCTGAGTAGTAGATGTCTAGGTACCTCAAAGCCGCTTTTGCTACAAGTTAAGTACATTGATAGCTGTTTGTATAGTTTGCTGGCTTTCTAGTAAAAAATAAGACATCATGTGATATGCGCTCTTTGAAACCGATCAAAGTGCAAAATCTTAGTAAAGGGTGTTCTTATGTGTAGTTTTGAATTTACACATAAATTATTGGCGTATAGTAAGTTAGTTTTTATGATTATAGAAAAGTTGTTGATGACTCAGTGTCTTATCTTGTTTATTATTTATCAGATTAATCATTAATTGACATGAAGGATCTACATCAAGCAAGCCAGCATGCTTGCTTACCAACATTGAAAATTTGAATACACGATCAGACTACATATTTTGTCAGTGATCGATCCACAGAAAGTCATGATAGATACAAAAATCCTACTAATACATTTTCAGTTGAAAAAAAATAAAAATAAAATCAATGTTTTGGTAGAATTAAGATTGTATTTTTAGTAAAAACAAAACAAATATGCTTGGAGGAGGGACTTAATATCTTGCTTTTTATTTGACTTTCTCTCATGTAGTTGATTGAGAACAGAATTGGTCGTTTGTAAAGCTTTTGATTTTGGTTTGTTCATGACTTTTCAATCTCTTTTTGACATTTCTCTGCAGATGTGTTTGTGTGATTAATCGAAAACAAGTTCAGTCTGTTACTGAGGGTCTTGCAGTGAAGTTGATGGAAAAACATATTCATATTATACATTGAGGAGCTCACCTGTTAGTGATGAAGCTGTAAGCTGTGAGATGCAAGACAGAAGTTGATCAAGAGTGGAGACACCTAAGAATAGAGCCAGTTGATGGAGAGACATCCCCAGAGGTGGATAACAATGAAGTGTACACCATGTTATACAAGTAAAAACCTTAATCTATTTTGTCTCTCTATTTTGAGAAACATATAATAATGTATTCTCTCTTTAAAGGCATGTACACTTTGGGTAATTATAAAAGATCAATAACTTGGTGTACCACAACAACATGCATAGCATAACAAACCTGTGAACATTTCGGCTCAGTTAATCATTGAAGATGCGAGAAAATAATGAAAGACAAAAACACCTTTGTTGCTTAAAATTGTGTGCTTTTGGATACCTCTGAAAGGCTTAAGTTTTTCTGAGATTCAGATTTTGGGGGTAAAAAATTACCTCTTCTGCTCTAAAACTACAGTACTTTAAAGGGAGTCGTTTATGTACTTTAATTAAATTTTTTTTAACAACCCTAACCCCAGCTGAAACTCTAACCCCAATCCTAAAACCCTACTTTTGATCAAAAACTCTAACCTCAACCCTAACCACACTTTTGATAAAAAAAACATAATCCTAACCCTAACCCTAACCCTAAGTTTGTATGCTTATTAATTTAAAATGCCTGATCAAAAACCCTAACCCTAACCCTAACCTTAACCCTTACCAAGTAATTTTTTTTTGCTAATTAATTTTAAACTTTTCATCCAAACCCCAACCCTAACCCTTACCCTTACCAAAAAAGTTGTTATGCTCATTAATTTAAAATGGTTGATCAAAACCCTAACCCTAACCCTAACCCTAACCTTAACCCTTACCAAGTAATTGTTTTTGCTATTTAATTTTAAACTTGTCATCCAAACCCTAACCCTAACCCTTACCCTTACCAACAAAGTTGTTATGCTAATTAATTTAAAACTTTTGATCAAAAACCCCAACCCTAACTCTTACCCAGTAAGTTTTTATGATCATTAATTGAAAACTTTTTACCCAAAACCCTTACCCTAACCCTACTTTTGATCAAAAACCCTAACCCTAACCCTAACCCTAACCCTATTTTTGATCAAAAACCTTAACCCCAAACCCAACCCTAAACATAAACCTTACAAAGTAAGTTTTAATGCTTGTTAATTTAAAAAGTTTTCTCAGATTCAGATTTTGGGGGTAAAAATTACCTCTTCTGCTCTAAAACTACAGTACTTTAGAGGGAGTCGTTTATGTACTTTATTTTATTTTTTGTTGAACAACCCTAACCCCAGCTGAAACCCCAACCCCAATCCTAAAACCCTCAACCCTCAACCCTAACCCTAACCCTTACCAAGTATGTTATTGTACTAATTAACTGAAAAATTTTGATTAAAAACCCCAACCCTAACTCTTACCAAGTAAGTTTTTATGGTCATTAATTGAACACTTTTTACCCAAACCCTTACCCTAACCCTACTTTTGATCAAAAACCCTAAACCTAACCCTAACCCTAACTCTACTTTTGATCGAAAACCTTAACCCCAAACCCAACCCTAAACATAAACCTTACAAAGTAAGTTTTAATGCTTATTAATTTAAAAAGTTTTTTCAGATTCAGATTTTTGGGGTAAAAATTATCTCTTCTGCCCTAAAACTACAGTACTTTAGAGGGAGTCGTTTATGTACTTTATTTTATTTTGTTTAAAACAACCCTAGCCCCAGCTGAAACCCTAACTCCAATCCTAAAACCCTCAACCCTAACCCTAACCAAGTATGTTATTGTACTAATTAACTGAAAACTTTTGATCAAAAACCCCAACCCTAACTCTAACCAAGTAAGAATCCCCAAACCCGACCCTAACCTTACAAAGTAAGTTTTTATGCTTATTAATTTAAAATATTTGATCAAAAACACTTACCCTATAATCTTAGCTGTTCCCTTTTGTCAATCTTTGTGTGTACAATAGTTCCTATTGGAATCTACGACAGAACAGAAAGGCCGCTCTGCAGAATGCTACAAAACACCTTGCATAACTGATATTGCATAACACACCTTGCATAAGAATAGAAGTCAATTGATGATAACACCGATGGAATGCCAGACATTCTGCATCAGACTGTTCCGAGGAAACATACTTGTGCTCTTTAGAACTTTTGGTGCTTTGGATAACAACTCTAGAGCGCAACATTGTGAATAATTTATCAAATCAAAACATTAAGTCTGGATTGGATATTGTTCAGGATGTAAAGGAACAAAGTTTTCTGGATATGTATTAATTTCTTATTTATATATTTATTGCAAATAATAAACTAATTGATCAGAAAATATCTAAGACAAAATTAGTAAGTAAGAAATATAATGAGAAATAAAAATTTAAAAAACCTCAGAAACCAATTAATTTATGTTCAGGAAGATTGTTTGACAATTTTTGACTTCTGATTTATTTTATATGAATAATTAAAATTTTAAGTTAAACTTCTTATAGAAAAAAACCCATTAAAAACGCTTTGAAATTAAATATAATAAATTTGTTGTTTTTTATTTTTGATGACCTTCAAAATCTTAGAAACCATTAAGTTTTATGTTCAGGAAAGTTGGTTGAAATTTTATGACTTCTGATTTTATATTAATAATCAAAGTTTTATGGAAAAATTTTGTATACAAATTTTAATTCTAAGCTTGTGATATTTTAATCAAAGTAAAGAACCATGAAAAACGCCTCGAAGTTAACTG
>JAUELU010000018.1:7059171-7070052 GCA_032357145.1 Evasterias troschelii
AAGTCTTTTATTATTTTAGTGAGAAATTACCTCTTTCTCAAAAACTATGTTACTTCAGAGGGAGTCGTTTCTCACAACGTTTCATACTATCAACAGCTCTCCGTTGCTCTTTACCAAGTAAGTTTTTATGCTATATTTTGAGTAATTACCAAACGTAAACAGTGCCTTTAACTATGGGGTTCTAGACTGTACCTTTACGGTTTTCAGGTCTCAACCTTATGGGAAAAAGGGGGCAGGCCACTTAGGCCTTGCCTTTATTAAATTTTCTAAAGGGCACTAAGGACTACATGTAACTCAAGGGGCACCGCGGCCAAAACAATCAAAATACTGGATTGAGATTACAAGGAGGAGATGGGCATGACAAGCGCATTTTTTCTAGGGTCACCATAGCCAACTTGTCAGGGCATTGCTATATCTTGACAACACTCTGTGCGCATAATATTTGTTTTTATTTTAGATAAAATTCACAAAAATCATGATGATAAAAGCCATTAAGAATGACCAAGATTGCACAGTACATAGTACGGCTTTTAATTTAGAACCAAAGATAAACACCAAGACATTCCTTTTTTCAAGACCTCTTTTCAATTCAAAAATTGAGTCCAGAATGACCCCCAGTTTTGCAAAAACTTACGGAAAACCCTGCTTTTTATATGTACAATGTAATGCAGAAACGTTGGTTACATGCAGGTTTGGTAAAAAATTCCTTAATTACTTACCTTAAATTTAAATATGTAAGCATTAGTAACCCAGAAAATGATACGGGAACGATTCTTATGGCATTATTGTAACAGTTTAGTCTCTCCAGGAACAGGTATTCGCACACTTCATCCGGTACTTCTGTGAATCTGTTCTTTGAAATATCTAAAATAAAGATGGAAGAAAAGATAGAAAAACATCTTTAAATGAAGCCTGAAGTTATTTTGGATGCTTTACATAGCCTACTTTAAAGGCACTGAACATGTTTGGTATTTATCAAAGACCAGTATTGTCACTCGGTGTATCCAAACATGCATAAAATAACAAATAACTCTGAAAATTTGGGCTGAATCGGTCTTCGAAGTTGCAAGAAAATAAAGAAAGAAAAAACACCCTTGTTGCACAATTTTGTGCGCTTCCAGATGCTAATAAAAGGATTCATGCATAAAGTCTTTTATTATTTTAGTGAGAAGTTACCTCTTTCTCAAAGCTACATTACTTCAGAGGGAGTGGTTTCTCACAATGTTTTATACAGCTCTCCGTTGCTGGTTACCAAGTAAGTTTTTATGCTAACAATTATTTAGAGTAATTACCAATTGTGTCCACTGCCTTTAAAGAGAGGATATTTACGGTCAGTTGCTCAAAAAACGATATTTGATATTTCACATGATCAGGCCGTGAATTTTGATCTCAACCAATAGATTGGTTTTTGTCAACATGATGCTGATTTATCAGTTTAAAGACAAAATTATAAAGAAAGATAAAGTTTCAGCTGAATACAGTGTCTACTTGCTGAGTTAACAAGCAAAAACCTGTCACAGTATTTTCACAAGGGTTGGATCCCTCCACGTTTGGCGAGGTGACAGCAGGTACCCAACCGCATCTCTCGCCACAGAAATAGCGAATGGACACCAACCCTCAGAAATCTAAGAAAAAATTCATGCATGCATCGTTTCTCGGATTCAATATGTTTTGGTGCAAATTTATCCAAATTATTTCACTTCCGAGGAATCCTTCTCAAAATATGTAGTTTATGTGTATCAACAGCTGCAGTGCTTCTCACCCAGTAAGTTTTTACAGTCATTAAATTTGGAAGTATTTACCAAATGTGTTTGACCTTACATAATGTACCTTTAACATACACAAGCTCTGTCAGAAAGTTTAACAAGTTCTATCATCACTGCCAGATTGATGACGGAAAACAAAATTTAAAAAGTAAGCGCATTTCCTTTCTTACATGATGTATTTTCTACTGGCAGGCAGTCAGATGCAACCTTGTAATTTGCAATTAAGAGGAACTGGCCATACCTCAGGCATGTCAGGGTTCCCCCATGCACAAGTGTATCTGGCCAATACGCAGAAATGGAGGACTTTCGGGATGCTAGGTGACTGGCAGCAAACTTACCAGGTATATTCATTGTTCTCGAAATGTGCACATGCTCAGAACTACGTAAACAATTGAACTCTACCTGGCAAGTCTGCTGCCACCTAGTCTTCAAAAGTCTCCCTTTGCAGCTGATGCAAAAAAACATAGGCCCCATTTCAGGGTTTGTTTTTCTTGAGATCAAATTCACAAAATTCATAAGACACATACATGTACATTGTAAACCATTAAGACTACTCCAGATTGCACAGCCTAGGCTTTCAATGTAAACACGAAAAATACAAATCATTTGAAGAACCTTGTTTCATTTTAGTGTGCTTTTAAAGACAAAACTTCAAAAATGTGGATAGAATACAATGTATCCCCAGTTTTAAAACAAATCCTGGGGAGAACCATGAAATCTACATCAGGGAATAAGACATGTTACCTGCCGCCATCTTGGTCACGTTCCCCGTATCCAATAACATTAATGGATGCTGATACTAGTCACTTGTACAAAAAGGAACCAGACTATTTCTCCTTCCAGCCTCGTTTTGGTTACATTGGTTTAAGTGGGAGAAAATTAAGATGGCCGCACCATGATGTTCATGGTACTATTATTAAACTCTTTCAGTGCCAAGGTTGTAGTTATGTACAATCTAGTATTCCGAAAGCGCCATTAACACATGTTCATACATGTACGTAATGTACAGTACGATCTATTTTATGTAATCAAAAAGTCTCATCAATCGTGTACACTACTGTATGTATGACCCACATGTTATCACGAAAGGGCAACATCACTCAAGCCATTCAATTGACAACAATAGGCAACAAAAAACAGCAGGATTCATTTTGTTTGATGAGAAAGATTTTGTATTATTTTTCATTGTACAGAATTTCAAAAAACATCAAAAAGCTGGCCATTTTTAAATAGGTTCATAACGCAAAACGATAGCGGGCACTGAAAGAATTTAAAGAAAAGAGAAAACAAAAAAAGAGTAAATCAGCTGATCAGCTGAAATAATGCATGCATTCCTGAGTAGGAGACATTGGCGACCATTGACAAAAACTGTCACCATTGCAGAAATGCTTAGAACTCAACAGTTTTCCTTTTATGAACAGACAATTGAAAACCACTGATGCACATATTATTTCGCGGGTATTTACAAAAAAAAATTCAGGTCTTTGTCCCCCCAAAAAGTCAAATGTGTCTCATAAATCACGTTGGTTTGGGTGGGTTCATCCAGTTTAACCCTTCAATTTACAACAAACACATCATGTACAATGTAAAGTGCATGCATGGGTGTATTGTAGCCTACACTAGGCTGCATAATATAAAAATATTGACAGCTTCCGAGTGCTGTGGTTATACATGTACATGTACAGTGACTCGTTCGGTGATCCTCGGCGCATTCTATTTTCCCGCGGCTTTGAAAAATAAAATTCTTCAGGATCACTGAAGGAGTCATAGTTCTAACCCTAGCAGTCAATATTTCCCTCCAAGACCAACTTTACATTACAGTTGTACATCAATTTGTGCAAGTCTGTGAGCATTTACTACCATTGTGTTAGGCTAAGTGAAAAAAGTAACAAGTTTCTCGTCCGGACTTTTTCAAAAAAAAAAGGAGGCAGGGCGTTATATTTACTATGTTTCAATTTTTTGCTATTTTTTCCAAGATGGCCGCCATGCTTATAACGGCTGGCCAAAAACTGATGCAAATTAAGACAAAACAAATGATTTGTAAGACCCTTCGGATCACAGCACCATCACCTTCGGCAACAGTTGCTGTCCGCTCTGAAAAGAACGCCCAGCTGGGTTTGGTGCCAAGGCACCGATGATTGTGTATTAAGTCAGGCAAATCACACTTTTAGACCTCAACTAGCTAGGGACTGCACACCTGAGAACATTGAAATGAGAAAGCTGGAATTGAGGCAAAGCTGCTATTTTGGCCCGTACATTAATTGGATTCAGGAGATTCAATCAGAGATGCCACTCAGTTTTATCCCCAAATATTGATTTCAGCTTCTTCTTTTTTCTTTTTTATAATACATGTAGTAATTAGTTTAAAAAAGGAAGCGGAGGCCAAAAAGGAGGTGTGCGGGGATGAGAAACTGTTTTATTGTTTTACTTGGCCTTATAAAAACCAAATAATAAATGGCTTCAAAATGTATGTACTTTGATTTGCCAAAAGTCTGAAAAAGGAATCTGCAGTTTTGAGGAAAGCCACCCACAGTAGTTGATGCACTGCAATATTTTGAATTACAATCGTACCCTTTGGTGACCCTTAGGAAGATTCAATTTATCAACAATGCTCCCTCTAGGCATATCGGTGGTTAATGACAATAAACTCAGTCAAAGGACGAAGTGGATTAAATTTACAGATGTTCACTCTCATTACAGTGTGTATATGGTGAAAGTTTGTTTAACACCTGTACTACATGTATAGTGGTTTTAAGGCAGGTTTAGTACTTTTGGTAATTGTCAAAGACAAGAGTCCGATTTCATGGCTCAGCTTAGCGCCGAATTCTGCTCTTATGTACGACACATGGGTTTGTGTGCTTTACAGGGTAAATGTAAGCACAGAATTATGTGGTAAGCAGAGCCATGAAATTTAACACAGTATCCTCACTAGGTGTATCCAGTGTGTAAACGCATTTAAAATAACGAAGTGAAAATTAGGGCTCAATTGGTCAATCAAAGTTGCAAGGAAATAATGAAAGAAAAAACACTCTTGGTGCATTTTTACAACTGTGCGCTTCTTCAGGTGCTTCAGAAAGGCTTCATTTTTGATCAGCATCTTAAATGTATTAATAGACAATGACCTTAAAACCAACCTACATACAGTTTGTATTGTGTACATGTACTGATGTATCCACTGATGCACACATCTTGAAGGGTTTGGTCGCTATGACAACAGAGACCCATTTTCATTGGAATGTTGATTAAGTACTTACAGCAGACTTACAGTACACATGTTGTACATGTAGGCCTGGACACACATGTACTACTACAAATGTGCAATGTACCATCAGGTGAGAAAAACCTTGACTGCGAACCATGTAGGCTGTATAGTGTACAGCCTACGGTTCGCAGAAGTATCAGGCCTGCACTTCACGAAGGCAACGGAGGCGATTGCCTCCGTTGCCCCTGGTCATTGCCTTGGTGCCCTTGAAATACTCCAATAGAAATTTACAATTTCCTCATAAGGGTGCCCTTTACCGAGGAGAAAATGCCTTGGTGCCCTTTCCCTTTCTAGAACGAAGCATGCAGGCCTGCACTAAATGCTCGGTTTGATACGCTGACTCTTTTCTATCATACGTAGAGCAAGGACAATCTTATCAAGTAAATAAGGGGTTGAAAAAAGAAAATATCAACTAGAATGGGACTTGAACCTGCGACCATCGGATTAACAAGCCAGCACTCATAGTGTTAGCCAGAGGGGTGTCTGAGTGTCTTTTGGACACCCTATTTTAAATTTGGACACCCTGTTTTATCTGTCTGTTACATGTACATGTAAAAGTATTGAAAGTGAACAGTTTGGACACCTATATTTTTGATTTCCAGCAAATGTGGACACCTTTTAACAAATCCTGGTTAAAACCTTGCCGGCACTCTACCAACTGCGCTACCTCGCCCTAGTGTTGGCAGTCTCCCTATTGTGTCATTATCTTTGTTCAGCTGTTCAGGGTACATGTACCTTGTCTTGTCAAATGCCTTTACTACAGCCCTTTTCACACTATGGAGCAAATTCACAGGAAATACAATCCCAGGAAATTCCCAGGGCCAGGAAATACAACCCCAGGACTTTGCTAGGGAACATTGGTTTTACCCACCGCCACCCCATGTTAGTTTCACACTTATTCAATTTCAGGATTGATGCTTTGTTTTTGATAAGACAAGGGCACCAAGGCGTTTTCGCCTTTAATACAAAGGGCACCTCTTCGAGGAAGGGGCACTAAGGCAATGATCAGGGGCAAGGAAGCAATTGCTGAAATATCAGGCCTGCAATTTTCCTGGGGAAAATGAGTACTCAGTTGCTAACCATACTCCCAAGCATTTCCCCAGAAACTGAGATTTCACAGGAGCTTGCAAGAGTTAGCCATCCAAGTATGAAAAGGTGAACCCAAATTTTCCTGGAAAAGGGGCTTACAGGCCTGGAATTAAACAGAGGAAGTAGCCTCTGTTGCCCCTGGTCTTGATGCCACTTCAAAAGTCTCCCAGAGACTTTCAGATTTTCCAATGGAAGTGCCCTTTGCAAAATAAAAATGCCCTTGCCCTCTTTAAAAGATGACATTCCCTGCCTGGGCAATGGATGTGGTAAATTAGACAAAGTGAACGTAAAGTAACACCCCCTTATAACAGCTGTGCATCTTTGTACATGGTACAACCTCTGATGCAACATGGCTGATGACGTTAAGCCTCTAGGATTGGGAAGTGTCTTTCAGTCGGCACGATCCCATTGAACTATCCCGGAATATAAGACTTCAAGCATGCCATGTCTGAAATAGAACAAGATGTGCTACATTTGGAGCATGATTCACACATTATGTCTGCAGTCGGCACCTAGACTTTCAGGTCTTTACAGCTGTCTAGGACTGTCTAGGGCAGGCAATTCTCGCGAAATTTTTTGTTGGATTTTTTTTAGTCTCTTTAAGGAAGTCACCTTTATACAAGTTTGCCTGCCTGATCTTTTTCCCAATACAAAGATTATTAATTACACCATATTGTACTTTTTGTATAGTACCTGTACAACGTTGTACAGTTGTCGGTGTGCAAATCTTTCTTAAATGTGCTCTTAATTACATCCCCTGCATACGTACTTTGACTATCAAGTCCTTTGAAATTAATGCTCTTTTTTTCAGCACCTGGGAATGTTTGGTCGAACACATGTCCCTTTACAATTTTTGAAATATTATTACAGATTGTTATTACAGTATACACATGTAGGCCCCCTTTTCATGTATTTTTTATTTATTTTTTCATGAAATAATACAGGAAAAACTCTTCTTGAAGTGCTTACTTAATAGGCCTAAGGTTTGAAACTGGGATCTGTTTCTTTTATAATGGCATTTCCATCTTTTAATAATCCCGGAGTTATATTCCAAGGAGCTTTTCGAAAACAATATCCTCAGTGCTAGAGAAGTTAGATCAAAGAGCCTGACTTCATTTATTTGGAGAAAAGTACAACAATTTATTTTGTTTACCAGCCAGACTTTAAAAAGTCTGAATTTGGATGAAAGTCTTAACTTCTCAACCTAAGATAATACTACGTTTAAAATCTTGGCTACTCCAATTTCCTGCGGGTCGAGTAAAATGCACAGGTTACTACATGTACACGTACCAGCCCGGTGGGCTACTTTACAAAGAGCTAAAAGCGCAAGGTGTGACATGTAGGCCTACATATTGTACAATGATGTACAGTGCAGACATTTGTACCACTAACTTCACATTCATGTCTAATGTATGTACACGCACATTGTGTAATTGCAACATGAGATGAAAAGCTCTCCCTGCATCTGCATCACGCCTCATCGATGACTCAGCAGCCCTTTATCACTCCTTCAATTCAACAACAGCTCACTCTAGACTTTCATAAGTCTCTCTCAGGTCTTTCATCGTTCATCAACCTGTAATATTGCATCCGGTCTAAAACAAGAAGACGACTGCAACTAAGCAGTTCACATCTTTTTTTGTGTAAAGCGCAGAGGGAACCAAAGACACTTTTGCAAAAAAGCGGAAGAAGGCAGCGGAAATGGTGAATACGTACCAATGGTTGACTAGACTTGTATACAAGGTAACCGTGTCATACATTTTGTAGTACAATGTACCAACACAATGACCTCTGTGCAGCAATACTTAAAATACCAACAGTGAGTGGTGCCTGCCAGGCCTACATTGTACATCATACCATGGAGGTAGCCTCCATGATCACACCCTGCAAACATTTGCATCTTGCAATCAGGGAGATTTTGTCCAACAATAAGGGAGATGTAGTATTTAGAATCACATTCAACATAAAGGAGATTTTCAATTTTTATTTATCAGAACATGGAAAGATTCAGGGAGCTTTCTTCAGAATCAGGGAGAGTTGGCAGCTCTGCAATATTGGCAGCTACAGCTACGGCTACGACTTGATTTGATTTCCTTGTCACTGTGTGTTGAAGTAGGCCCTATAGGACGTCCTAAGCAACAACCTTAGAAACAGTCATAGTCGTAGCTGTAGCTGCCAAGTCGGGTCTTTGCAGTCACAGCGCACTGATCACAGCTGTGCGTCATACATGTACGTTGGCACTTGAATTATGTTTCGGTGACTTTGGAGTGCTGCCCCTTACACGCAGGACAACACAATAAGTGCATCGTACAAAACATGGATTAAACGCACACCCACACATCACGTATAAATACTGTCCACTGTGAATGTATCATCCTATGATCCCACAGCCCTTTCTGTCTGTGATTTTCAGTGAAGTTGATTGAGGAAGACAGGAATCACAGAGCTGTAGGATTAAGGGGCAATTGATGAGGGTGGAATAGGGGCGGTTGTACATGTATGTACAAGGTATGGACTGTGGTGATAGAATGACAACAACTGCTGTCCCACTGTGTTGACAGAGTGATAAGGATAGGGGATGGGAGAGGTTAACACTGAACATCATTATGGTGTGCTTGGAAGAAGAAAACTGAGCAGGAAAGTTTGATCTTTGTTTTGCCATTCATTGTAGTCATTGTGGGAAGGTTAAATTCTTTTGGGGAATAAGACTCAACATGTTTTTGAGGTAGTTCTAGCATAAAACATGTAGGCCTACAACATCAAATGACATACATTTTTTTGCCAGGAACGATTTTATTGCTAGGACAAAATATTTTGTGTGCCTGGCCTGGATGAAGGGCACACCGATAATACATGACATGTACACTGTACAAGTACACTACATGCAAGTATACTTCATTGCACATGTTTACTTTGTAACTTGTCATGAACGTTGCACTCCTGTCACCCACCAGCAAGCATAACAAGTTCTTAATAAGTTTTGCTTACACCAAATGTTTTGTACAGTACACTGTACATGATTGCACACTTTGTAATCAGTGGTCTTACATGGTAGCCACAGAGACAAGCCTTGGTTTTGTACATGAGTCTCACTCTCTCATGTACACTATGCGTTCGTACATGTACATCCATTCGTGTTACTGCAGTGTGGTAATACACTGTACGTTTACATCTGTGGTCACACCATGAATCCATGGATCTCACCTTTAAGCACAGCTCATGGCAACCTTGACCCTAATTTGTTGACAAATTCCAGACTTCCACTGGGATACACCCTCAGCATTGCACATGTTCACTTGTCACATGCTTACTGTTTTGCTATGGATGTGACCTTAGTAATACTTATGTAGTAGTAGCCACATGATTGTATGCCAACATGTACATAGTGCCAGGCCACATTTATGTAATGACATTTTTTACTAAACTGAAAATTATACATTGTTCAAAACATGGCGATTTTAACTTGGGAAAATACTGATTAGTGACAAAATGGGGACACACAGGCTCAGGGTTCTCCCAGGATGCACAAGCTACATACATGTATAACAAAAACCATATCAGTTCGATATGCTCAAACTCCCAAAGTGGTGCCAATTTCTTGGAACTGGGGCCAATACAGGGGGTTGGGGTGACGGGACTTGTATTACAATGTACAACATGTACATACACATGTATACATGTATGTAAGATCAAATTCACAAGGAATTACCAAGAATTACATGTAGGTAACTTGAAATGTACAATTGGTGAAACTGTGCTTACCAATAAAATCAGTACAATTTTTTGGGGACATGTACGAACAGTACGTGTACATGTGTACAAGTACATGTACATGTATGTAGGTCCTTCGCCAGGGCCTGGACTCCAATGCCTACCACAATTTATTATAAATTCAAAAAATTGGTGTAAATGAAACCTCTTGTAAACTCAGAAGGATCTATTGAGCATTATTGGAAACCACGGAGGAAGAAAATAACCTGACAAACCTCACCTTACATTTAACACAAGCATGTACTTCTGACCACATGTACATGTACATGTAGGCCTACTACAATAGGAAGTCTAACATTTAAATTTTCATTGCTGCTGCATGTGCAAAATGTACTGTACATGTACGTATGTTCTATGATTCCTAGAAAGAGAATCCACTCATGCGATGCGTAATAATAACCTTGCTGAGATGATAGTACATTGACATGTGTTCAAACAGTATAATGTAGACATGCACCATACTGTGCCAAACTCACTCTTCCTTAAACCATACATGTAGTGTAGAGACTTGTGTGGACAAGTTCTTAAATATCTGTCGCGGTGATGGCGAAACGGCTCTCTCGCAATATCTCGCGAGAGGGCTGCTCTGCGCGAGACTACATGTACCGCTTTCACGATGAAGTGTCGGCAGCGAGCACCTTGGCTCGCGAGCAGCGAGCAACTTGGCTCGCGAGCAGCGATCACGTGAGAGCAGTCTGCAACACTACCACCATGCGACTCGACAATCACTGCAACAAACATTAACGACCTGTCCACAGGTCTAACCATGTGGTGCACATCACTCTAAAGCATTCAAATGATTGCTTTTTATAGTATGCACAAAAAAGTTGTATTACATGTGTATGCAAATGTTCATGTGTAGGCCTAAATATAATGTAAAAATATGTGTACAAACAGTGCATAATTTACATGTACAATGTATGTCAACAAATTAAAGGGAGAAACAACAACAAAAACCAGAAATCCAGCTACACATGGTGTGTTCACCTCAAG
>JAUELU010000018.1:7335588-7367110 GCA_032357145.1 Evasterias troschelii
GATGGCTCTACTTATCAAAAGTTTCGATTTGCGTATGTCTGTATTTGATATGGGCTCCTTCACTTAGTCAGGGGTGACTGCAAAACATTTCTCCGCCCTAAAATAAAAACCCCACAAAAAACAGAAAACAAAACTGAGAAACAAAACAAAACACAACTCTGGGACCTGACAACCCCCCCCCCCAAAAAAAAAAATAATAATAATAAATAAAATAAAATAAACGTGGTTGGGGGGAAGGGAAACAAAATATACGTGCAATGGTTTAGTTTGGGATATCAATGACTTTACTCAGGGTATTGCACTTTCGAGAAAATGGTGAAAGAAACACAATTGATCATGATTAATGGCACATCCTCCATTAAGGATTCAGATCAGAAGCTAAATTCGAGAAATATTTTTCAGTATCATTTGATACACAAATTTAATGTGGTTCATTTTGAATTATGACCAAATGTGTATTACTTTAAAACTGCTCGTTCAATCATGAAACGATTTATGTTTATCTTTTTTAAAGGTTTTCCTTCGAAATCAGTGGAAGTGGAACAATTGGTAACGTGTACTACCCACAAGGTGAGGGCGAGCAAGTGAAAGCTGCCAAGAAGGGTATGGCGAGCCTTTTGGCTTCAAACCTACAGCATCCTCCCGACGACATGGTAGGCAGTATTTATAAATATTGAAACAAAATATTTAACAGATTGTTATAATGTAATCAGCATAAAACAAACAGCCACATTTGGCCCATATAAGTTTCGTAAAAGATAACGTAAAACAACAATCGCCTTGTTGTTCCCGCCAAATTTACACAGACTGATGAGCAGCCTGAGTGGAGCTACGATTGCAACGAAACGGGTCATGGGGGTCACCATGAGTCATCTTACAATGCCCGGATGTCACCGGACAATGATGGTATCATCGTCTTCACAAAAACCAGAAGAACACACCCAATACCGTACGGGAAATCCAAACATCAAAAGGTATGGCTTTAATATGCCGTTCGACATAATGTGCCGTTTTTATGCAACTAAACAATAACGTCAAAAACAGTTCTCAAAATTATGCAAATATGTTACACATGAAGATTACAAAAGAAAACACAACTGAGAAAAATATACAAATCAATTGGCAAGTTGTTGTGAATTAATTGTTGGTGCTTCAAATATATTACTGTAGTTTACCGTAATGTCAACGTATTTGGCTTTACAGGAGATTCATTATCACTCAGGTATGAAGCTACCGACTCTCGTCAAGATTCTGGATCACTTCGAAGCACCAAGAGAATCAACAAAGGAGTAAGCAAGATAAAATTATGTTGATAAAAATGCACAGGGACAACAAACTTTAAAAGAACATAACATTGCATGTACATTGTCTTAGCGTCTACACATTCCTGGGTTTGGGTTGTGTGTTTTTTTAAAGGCTTTCTAGGGATTAATTTCGAAGAACTGCAACAAATGCTTAACATTTTCCAGCGAAACAGAAATAAGCAGGATACTAGTCTCAAATAGTGCATGTGTAACCTTATTCTAGTTTGCAATTTGTTAGTTAAGCTTGCTTCTTATTACGAACAGTTATTGGAGGGAAATGGGTGATTGACCACACAATCATTAATTAAGCCATATATCCAAAGTGAAAGGACGTGGGGGTCAAATTCAGTGACAGCCTCATCTGCAACATTCCACATATCAAACAGGGGTCAGGTCCCAGAGTTTTTATTTTTTTTTTTAGGGCAGAAAACTATTTGCACCTATATACTTACCACGTAAACATAACATGTCAATTACCGCATATCAAGGACAGACCTATCAAGACAAAAGCCTTTCATAAGCGGAACCGTCTGTTTATCGTGTGTCTGCTTATATTGTCTAATAACAGTGGCTACAAGTTGTCTGGTTTGAACTCAATCACGTACCCCCCCCCCCCCCCGTTAAACTGGTGACGAGCGCCCTCTCTTGGTAATTAGCTGAAAGTCTAAAGTCTCCCATTGATTTAACAATTAATTTTAAAAGCAAATAATCTTAGACAATAGCTGGTCATAAAAAGCAGTCATTTAAATGTAAAACATCATCGGAAATGCACAGAAAACATTTCAATATCTCTTTGATGGTGTGGTGCCATCTATTGGCTATTTCAAGCATTACCGTAAGGTAAGGGGGCGTCACTGACCGCAAGGAAGGTAAAAGGGCCAGCTGACTCACTGGTAATTCTTGCAAATGAGTGACGAAACGATTCAATTGTACGCACAAGTGGCATCAAATCTTTAACACACTGGTTCCGGTCGTACCTGAGTGACAGACTTAGTCGGGTGCGTGTAAAAGGAGCTCTCTCAACTGAAGCACAACTCAAACACGGTGTTCCCCAAGGATCCGTCATTTGTCCACAGGTCTTCACCTACTACTCTCACTTCATTGGTCAAATTATCCGTCGTCATTCTCTTCAGTTCCACATTTATGCCGATGATGTTCAGATATTCTTATCTTTCGACCACACCAAGCCGGGAGATGCTGCCTGTGCCTTGTTCAGACTGTCCCCAGTGCGTTAAGGAGCTTCAATCCTGGTTGGTCGCTAATAAACTCAAGATGAATCCAGATAAGACAGAATTATTTATTGCATCTTCCCCCTTTCACTTAAAACGTCTCACTTTCAATATCGACAATCTTGTTAATATTCGTCCCTCTCCCTCCATTAGGAACTTAGGTGTTGTCTTCAACGCTGACATGAGTATATCTGATCACATCACACAGCTCTGTCGCTCCCTGAACTGGCATATCCGTAACCTCAGTCGGATCAGAATATTTCTTGACTTTGATGTGTGCCACAATGCAGTCTGTGCTCTGACCCTGTCCAAGCTTAACTGCGGCTGTTGTTTGCTGAATGGCGTTTCCATGACAGACATTTCTCGTCTCCAACGACTTCAAAACAGATGTGCTAGGCTAATCTTCCAGATGCCAAAACACTCCCACACCTCACCACTTCTAAGACAACTACAATACACTGGCTCCCCATAGCCCAACGTATTGAGTTCCGCACACTAGCTGGTCCATACCTTTAAATCATTAAATCACAGTGCTCCAGATTATCTCTCTTCACTTTTTGAAATCCATGACTGCCCATTTTCCCTTCGAAGCTATGATGCTATCCCCCTTGTGGTGAACAAGTCACGCAAACTAGCTGGTGAGAGAGCTTTTTCCACTGCTGCTTCCCGCCTATGGAACGGTCTTGTTGTCCCAATTAAAAACGCGACGACTGTTTTGTCCTTCAAAAAGGGTGTCAAGACTCAGTTCTCCAACTTGTAGCTAATTGGCCCCCATTACTTTGGTCTTTCTTTTCTCCTAAAGTGCCTATTTGGCGCTATATAAATCCAGTTATTAGGCCTATTATTATTATTATTATTATTATTATTAGTTTCCTAATGCACACATTTCTTATTTACTTGCTTCTTATTTTGTATTTTATCGTTAACTTTTTATTTTTTTCAGGTTTCAGAATCAGTTTCAGGAGAATACAGACAAAGAAGGGTTTGGTAAAATATTTTTTTTTTTTTTTTAATAGCTGATATGCTGAAATGATGTTTTACTAGTTTAATGTGCCTCATTTATCTACTGGGCGTATTGGTTTAACTAAACTGACAACATTTCTAAGGCTTGAATTTACTGAACGACATGCATATCAAAACAAATAAATTAAGTCCATCGTCTTTTTTCCAGATTTTCCAGAGATGCAGACTGTTTCAGACGGGCAGCTGACATTCGTGCGTGAGATATACTCCCCTTCTCCGGCCACGCCCACTTCTGGAGATCTCGTGACTGACACAATTCAGATAAATAAGGTAGGCTTCGTGTTGTGCAAACATTATTTCACAAAATATCACATTTGTCATCTGTTTTCTACCAAATTGTCATCATGGTTTATCCATGTTGTGTTTATCTTTAAAAAAAACATTTTATAGTAATACATAAGTGTGAAGTGAGGCTTGAAATGAAAAAAAGTATAACACCCTTTTATGCAAATTAAAAAAAAGGATTCACTATTGTTTTTGTCAATGGAACTTGGTAGATCATTGACATCATTAGTGTTGTTTTCGTTAAATATTGGTACAATACTAAAATAAAATAGAAAAATATTAAAACAGCGGTTCTAAGATGCTCTGAAATATTACGGGTCCCTTACCTCACGCCAACAGGGTAAACATTTCTTTTTCTCGAAACGCTCCCAGCCCAAAATATAAAAAAAACGCGAATTCAAACAAACCACGCGACATATGACTCGTGACGTCATCGGCTGCAAGTTAGTTTGGACCTGCCTATATAAATGTACGGAGCTAAACGCAAATACACCGCCAATAAGTTTGTTTTACACAGGTTGTGTACAATTTTACCAACTTGCAATGTTGTTAACGAACCTCTCAAAGATCAACTTGAACGAAATTTTATTGGTTTTTCGTTGTAGAAAGGTATTAAACGAGTGTGTAATGATTGCATAAAGGCCTTAATAAGTGTACTTCAATAGCAATTGTGTCATAATGTAAAATAAAAAAAGGTTCGCGGAGCTGAGCTACTCGGTTCGAACAAATGGCAGCACCAGCGAATGCCAACCGTGCAGTTCGTGTCAATTTCGTGCCTCAGCCGCGCAATTTGAATTTGTGTGGGCAAACTTTAGTTCTGAAGTTGCTACGCGCCAAATTAAAAAAATGGCTTGCACGAATTTTAACAATTTCACCCAACAACATGTTTACAGTGATCAAGTATGATGCCTTTTTGAGACCCTTGTTTTTTAAAAGACTGAATTTGTGTCACAAGTGAATTATTTATTTAGAATAGTAGCTTCAAGTATCACGGTTCGGTGTGAGTAGATAATGGAAACCATACAATAGTCAAATGCCAGTGAGTCTACTAGGTTCCTGAAATTTAGAAACAAATCACTACATAACTAATTGGCATTCGTTCAAATTATTGTAAGATAGCCAATCGATTTCGTTTATTTTAGCTTTCGATTTGACAATAGTTTTTTCAGAGCCACAAAACAAATTATTTGGAGCGTTCGAAGAAATTTTGAGAGAACGAATCGGTTTCGCAATAATTTTGTTAAACTTTTGCATTGGCAATAATCTATTTTAAGTGCATTAAATAAATTATTTGAAGCGTTCGAAATTATTTTGAGAGCACGAATTGATTTTGCACTAATTTGTTTTGCTTTAACACTGGCAATAAATCATTCCGAGCAGTTTGGACGTGTAGTTTGGTTTGTATATTTTGTATTGTAAAGCTACACGTAGGAATTTTGTTCACATCGGTGTTACAACGTACATTGCCCCCCAGAGGATAATCCATCTGATATTTTTAAAAAGTCATAACTCCTGAACCACACACCGTATTTTTACAATCCATACATCATCTGTAAGGTCTTAATAAACTAATTGCACGCGCTACACTATATTTGAACCGTTTGACCATGACTTCCGGTTAAAGTCAAAATTTAAAGTTTCAAAAATAATAACTTCTGAACCACAACAATTTGGTTTTACAATCTCTACATCATTTGCAAAATATGTCACAACTTTAGAAAATGAGAAAATAGAATTAGCTGTTAAAAACTGCTTACCAACAAAAAGGACCTGTAGTATAAATGCAAAACAATTAGTTAATGGCCTGACGTTTCGACCCCTAGCAGAGTCTTTCTTGAAGGCTAAATGACAAGACAACAAACATACATTCATATAAGGGTGACAAGAGCAGTCAAGTGGAAATACATGAATAGAGAGAGTGGAGAGAGAAAAGCATAAAGCATTTAGAAAAAGCAGGGACTATGGAGACAAAGGGGGGGGGGTTGGAGGGAAGGGGATGGCTTGACCACAATAAGTTGGAAACACCAAGGACAATATGGAAGGTTGGAAGAAAAGTAAATAATAAGTTAATAGGGCAGACTAAAAATATGGATATCTGTGGGGGAAGGGGAGAAGGCAAAGACAAAAGGTTTTTAGTCATTTCCTTCTTGGATGTTCAAACCATGGGGCGTATAGTTTTATGCGCCTTATCCACAATTTTTTCCTACTCAGACGGACAGTCTCTCTGCAGTTACCAAGTGCCTCAATGCCCTGTAAATTCATGTCAAAAATGGAGGGGTTAGGAAGATTGAAGTGGTGTCTTACATATATCCAGCTTTCGGGTGTTTACTGTGGATCTGTGGCCGTAGAAATTTACGCCTCTTCAGTGTAGTTCTTGTTTCACCTATATATTGAACACCACAAACTCTGCAAGATATTAGATATTTACATGTCCCCTTGCCTTATGGGTGGTAACACCAGTATGGCTGGTAAAGGAGTCTGATTCACTGATGTGTTGTCAACAAACGATGCATTTTGATGTGTTGGAACACCTCAAAGTACCCTGTGGTAAAGGGGGATTAACATCATCACAAATTCACACCCGAAGGGCGTCCCAAAGCGCTTCCAACAGTATTACCCCTGGTCACTGGGCCATTATTTCATTACTTAAACCATCTCAGCTCCCTGGGGAGTATACAGCCTGTGCAACAAATATGCGTTACTAGGCTAAATCAATCACAAGAACCATATCTGCCCTCGCAGATACCCATATTACCCCCTTGGTGGAGAGAAGCAATTATAGTTAAGTGTCTTGCTCAGGGACACAAGTGTCACGACCGGGACTCGAACCCACACTCTGCTGAACAGAAACATCAGAGCTTGAGTTCGGTGTTCTTATCCACTCGGCCACAGACTCCCTAGAACGAGCCTTGACTTACTGAATCGCTCGATTGACTGCTAGGGAGATGACCCCTGGAAACAAGGAGTTTCTTAGGTTCCTGTGAGTGATGGAAAAAATCAGAATCATTAGAACAGATTTGACGGAGTCTGAGGGCCTGACTGTAGGCTAGGCTGGTTTTGCAGTGTCTGGGGTGACAGCTGGTTGAGGGGAGGTATTGATGTTTATCTGTGGGTTTAACAAAGAGCCTTGACTTTCTGAATCGCTCGATTGACTGCTAGTGAGCTATGACCCCTGGAAACATGGTGTTTCTTAAGTTCCTGTGAGTGGTGGAAAAAATCAGAATCAGAATCATTAGAACAGATTCGACGGAGTCTGGGGGCCTGACTGTAGGCTATGATGGTTTTGCAGTGTCGGGGGTGACAGCTTGTTGAGGGGAGGTATTGATGTTTATCTGTGGGTTTAACAAAGAGATCTGTGGTTAAACCGTCATCCGTCTTTATAACTTTGACATCCAGAAACTTTAGAAACTGTACAAATAATGAGACTCCATTATTTGACCTCGACCTGCTGTACAAACAAGACGATGAAATATAAGAATTGAAACTCCTGAATCTATACGCCATTAGAAAGGTCTCCGAAGACTTCACCAACGCTACAAAGTGTGATTTCATTTGACATTGTCTTTCAGTTAACACCAGAAGTTGAAACTTTATATTTGAAAAAATTCATAATTTTTGAACCACACAGTGGAATTTTACAGTCTAAACTTAATTGGAAAAATATGTCAAAACTATAAAAAAAAACGGTACATAGAACACTTCCCCACTTGACCTTGACTTCCGGTTCCAACAGGAAGATGAAACTTAATATTTGAAAGAAAAAAAATAACTCCTGAACCACACATTGGTTGTTTGTTATCTGTACGACATCAAATTTAAAACTTGACAGACGTCATAACTTGTTACCTCATTTGACATTGCTTTCCGGTTCAAACCGGAAGTTGAAATGTTTTGTTTTGTTATATCATAACTTCTGAACCACCGATGTTTTTTACAATCTATACATAATTTGAAAAGTGTGTGACAACTAAAGAAAATGTACACAGGATGTGACCCCATTTGACCTTGACTTCCGGCTCAAACAGGAAGATGATTTTAATATTTAATAAAAATCGTAACTCCTGAACCACACGTTGATTGTTTATTTTCTGTACGTCATCAGATAAAGTTTATGTAACTTAACAAACGCTATAAAATGTGACCCCCATTTGACCATGTCTTCCGGTCCAAACCGGAAGTTGATGTTTAATTTCTGAAAAAATTCAAAAGTCATAAGTCCTGAACAGACATTGGCGTGAGAAGGTAAAATGTCGTCATTATTGTATTCAATCACTCAGCACGAACACCTTGTTTTTGTAAATAACAAAAACTTAATGTTTAGTTTCTTCTTGACTTTGCTTTGTTTCCCCCCCCCCCCATTTTTTTTTTTTCGTGTGTGCTTCATTTCGCTACCTTATGGAGACCAAGGACGAAACAAAAAAGGGAAAACAAAAGGTCTCAACATGGAATTTTAAAAAACCGGGGTGCTCCACAGGAAATGTTTTGTACAAAGTCTTTAGGAAACTGTTAGGTGCAGGGACAACGGAAAGAACAAAAGAATACTCCACAAGGATGCTTTTTAGAGAATGGGTGCGTGTGTATGAGTGTGTGAGCGTGTCTACCCGTTGAAACCGAGGACTTTAACAAAAGGGATCCGGGTGTTTGAAAGAGCGAGGACGTCCTCGCTTCATTTTCGTGTACAAAACCAACAAAATCACTAAGTCCAAACAATGGGAGAACAAAGATAACTCCTCGATTAGCGGGATTTACAAATGTGTGTGTGGTTACTGTTTGTGTCAAATGCTGAACGTGTGTTTCTAGCAACCGATGACGTCGATGGGTCAATGCATATCATTATCATACTTAGGCAGCGTTTGACTTTCGGCTGAAAAAGTCGCACGGAGAGGTGCATTTTGGGATTGAATAATTATAATTAAATGCAAATTTCAATTTAGTGTAAAATAGTAATTAACCGGTATCTACGTTGTTTATTCGGCCATAAAATGTTAATACTTAAATATTGAGAGTATCCTAGAACCGCTCTTTACAAAATTGCTTTAATGAGTTTCACTGTGTCTTAATAGTATTCATATCTATGCAATCCCTAACTTCTCTATTAAGTTGTTTTGCCCCCTTTATATAAGGTTGTAATGGCCAAGTGGTTTAGAGCATCATATTCAAGTTCTGGTGGTTAAGTCAATGGGGTGTGGGTTCGAGTCCTTGAGCAGGACACTTCGCTATAATTGCTTCTCTTCACCCAGGGGTATAAATGGGTACCTGCGAGGGTAGAGGTTGATGTTGTGTTTGAAAAAGCCTTCTTGGCACCACGGCAGCTCAAGGCTGTATACTTCCCAGGGAGCTGAGAACGATTAAAGGAATGTTGTTGGCCCAATGACCTGGACACTAATGTAAAGCGCATTGAGACGTTATTGTAAAATGCGCTATATAAGAACTTGTTTTTATTATTATTATTATTTATATTAACTTTGTTCATTATTCCTTTATTGATGTAGTTACCAGGCAGCCAACACCTAATTGATGACATTACAACACTGAAAGACATGGTGTCTCGTAACCTGACGTGTATGAGGAACGCGCCACTGGAAGGTATGATGATAAGCTGGTTACCACATGTTCATGTTCAAGTAGTCCTTAACGTCAAATAGGCAAAATTTGGGTTAAAAACAACTTTAGGCTGATAATAACAAAGAAAGAACAAACAAATTTGTCGGTAAAAGTCGGTGAAAGATTGTTTAGTAACCAACATTCTTATTTTACATAAGACTCTCTGGTTCCCAGAAATATAATTTTTTGAAAACCCTTATTATAATTCTAATGAATTATGTGCCTTTGCTTCCTTACGCACAAGTCTTTTAAACGGGGGAAAATCTTTTAAACCTAAATCTCCCAGCACATGTTATCAAGCAGGGCTTAATTTGATTGGTATATTTTTTTCCCAAAAAATTAAACAAATTGAAATGATGACTTTTTGTCTATGGCAGGATCTCATGAGCGGAGTCATTGTTATCAGGATCTTGTGCATACCCTGAAGTACAACATTGATGGACGGAACCTTGCTGAGATTGTCAAACCTTTCTATCAACTTCCACTGTCCAGGTAATTGCATTATACACACTATACTTTGAATGCAATGATGTATGATAAACGAAACCCTACTGTCTTTGAAGCTATTGCATGTTGTATGATTTGCTCGGCTTTCAGTTTCGTGCTGAGGCGTGTTGGTGTCAGTGCTAGTACTACTGCCGCCAAAGGAGGATTTTAGGACTGATGCTACTTTCCCAAAACAATTTGTTTTGATTGAAATAATTTTAATCAAAAGGTGTTGTATAAAAGTAACTCAAGGTTCTGCACTTAACTGTTATTCAGTCTATTTCCCATCTATTTTTTTGACAGTAAAGTTAGTTTCATATTGGACAGAAACAAACCTATGTGAATGTCTATTCTCCCAAATCGTTGTACAAGGTATACATTCACTGTACAAACCTATGTGGATGCCCAATCTCCAATACCGAAAAGGCAACATCGATATTCGCTGTACTAACCTATGTCAATGTCCAATGTCCAATATCAAACTAACTTTACTGTCATTATAATTTGGCCATAAATATGAAAAGTAGCAAAATTAAGGTTGATCTTTTTTCTCTTTTAGACGGCATCGTGAAAGGGAAGACAGACTAAATATGTTAGATGCTGTATCCGCGTTGGAAACCGACTCCTCGCAGTCTCTCCTGGCAGATCTCATCCTCCTGTCTCCAAAACCAAACAAAGACCTTGTAGAGAGACTACTCATCGCATCTGCTGGATTCGCTCAAGCAATATCTAAGGTAGTCATTTCATTTGATAGTCTTTTATCAAGTTGACTTGTGGACCATTTGCAAAACAAGAATCTAATTGGAATATATTTATTTTCTGAGCGTCAGCTCAAAATATAATATGTGCATTTGTCTTCATTAAAAAACAAGAGAAGTTAGCAACATTTATTTTGCTAGCGGTTTTAATTTATCCACGATCTATGCGTGTCCACTTTACCATTTTATGAGTTTTCCCCGTCCACAGCATTATTTAGAAACCGTGGAGGACATTGTTTTCAACAATCAACGTTTTCCAGGTGAGCCACTCTTGTTGATTCACGTTAAATTTCCTTCTTATTTGTTAGATCAGATCTATCATTCCACAATCAGAAACAGCAGTTGATATGTACCCTTAAGACCCTGCCAACACCATTTAAAAATATTGGCTTATATAATCATGAATATAGAAAGAAAGAATTTAGACTTTAAAACAGCTCAGGGAAAACTTTTGAGACCCACTTCATTTGAATTCGTTTCAGAGCCACTACATGACCCCGAGGTACAAAGAGTTGCTGTGATGGTACTCGGTGCCTTAGCTGGTAACCTATGGTCTGCTGGATACAAATCCCAAGCTGAGGCGATCGTGGTGAAGATTGAGGATAAACTTGGTGTTCACGGTATATTTATTTCGAGATTAAAACTAAAATTACCACGTTTTAATTTAAATTCTCTCGCTACACTAAAAGGCTGCAAATTAGATTTAAGATTTGCATGTAATTGCACCATGTTTGACTCATCAGATCCTTGGAGCTACAGTAATACTGTTACAACTCTCTCCGAGGATGACCGGGATGAATTCCACCACAACACGGTAGCGTGTATCGAAGCTCTCGGCAATGCCGCCCTCCTTCGATCCTTTCATCACATCCATAGCTATACCAACTCGACCACCACCCATCCTCTGCTGAAAAGAGCTGGTTTGCACTCTATGCGAGACTACCACCACGACAAGGTATAAAACCAAACAATCCCTGGTAATGACACTCCTAGCAGGAAAAACAAAATTGAATCTTCGCCACGAAACTCACAAGATCATTCTTAAAATTAAACATATCATTAATTGTTTCATCATTTTCAACACGATGGTGTTTTTAGCTGCTCCGACCTTTAAGTCGAAATAGCTAATGTTCTAGTCAATATAACTATTTGTTTTATTAGCTGTTAAAGTAAGAACAGGTATTATTTCTGTCAAGAATATTATTTATTTGATAATTATTATTTCTTTCTCAAAACCCTATTGACTGAACACTTGACTTAACTAACAGCAAATGTCAAATTTAGCAATATAAAACTCTAGATAAGTTCTATAATATGGAAGCTTATGCCATTCCTTCGTTTTTAGATGTAACTAAATTAAATTTATGGGATTTGAGGCATTGCATGGTGAGATATCAATGTACATTTGGTTTGCGGATAACACCATGTGTATATTATCTACTTTCTTTCTAAGTAGAATATTTTCTTTGAGAATTCGTCTTGCTTTTTATTCTACTGCCGCGGATTAGATTATTCGGAATTCGGGAGACTACGGGAGACTTCTCAGTTCTGAAAAAAATAAATGTCCTGCTTAATAACTATACCTGGTCGGAAGGTATGAAATCGGACGGGATTAATACTTCCGCTTTGTGGATCGAAGGGACTTTTCATTATTAACTACACTGCCGCGGAGCGAGTTCTTAATTGGTCTCAACGTTGCTCTAGTCATCGTCAAGAGACTGAAGAGTGTAAGACATGTTGGTCCATTTATAGGGCTTCAGAAGTTTTAGTGTAGAGTCAGTCACTGCTCTGATTAGCTCTTCTGAAAGGAGAACTGTGGTTGGATGGCCCAGGGCTATTATGGGTGTTGTCCATTGCTTGAGGGTTGCCCTGTGTAGTTGGGGCGTGTCAGTAGACTGTGGGATGCCAGTGGAGCATGATGTTATGATAGTATGCCAAATACTACTAATGTATTTCAATAGCTAACCTGATGCGACGTGTATACCAATAGGAGCTATTATTTGAGCCTGATCCCAATCTATGACATGTTCTAGATCGGTGACAATGGCAGATTTGTCATATTTCCCTCTGCGGCCATAGGCTTCATGTTCTTTCAGCCTAGTAGTAAGGTCTCTACCAGTCTCACCAATGTACACTTTACCACAAGAGCAAGGAATTCGGTAAACTCCTGCTTGACTGCTGGAGTCATGCATGCTTTGTGGGTGTGCAGCTTCGTTTCTTTGGCCAACCTAATATCTGCGAGACAAGCCACTCCGCCCTATAGTCTCCTCTCGAGGTTCCCCAACTTACAACCTCGCACAACACTTGACGGTTATAGACTTGTTTTGTATTGTAGATGTGCATTTGGCCTATTATTCTCCATTACGTCATCATTTATAGCCCGCTTTGTGTGAAGAAAAACGCATGGCTCTAAAACTGTACACTGTAAACATAAGTTAGTCATTTTGACTAAAAAGAATTAGTCCTGCCCTACGTCTGAAATGACTAATAAAAGTTAGTCAGACAAGCCATATGACGAACATTAATTAGTCAATTACAAGACCAATATTAGTCAAATGTGACTGATATTAATTAGTCATCTGACTAAATCCAAAAACGTCTGAAATGACTAAAAGTTAGTCATCTGACTTTTGCAATTAGTCATTCAAAACAATGACTAATCATATTAGTCACACGACTAAGGCTGCATTTCATGTAAAAAACAAAAGGATTGGAGCAAATTAAATCAATACATCTTGTCAAAATGATTTATTTCATTGTAATCAGGTTTTACATGGAGAATTCCCGAACAGCACCTTCGTAACAAAGTGTGTATTTAAAAGAAAGATTGAACACATTGCATCATCACACAGTAAACAAAAATGTATAAAATAACAATATAAAATACAACAAAGGATGAAACAATTGAAGCTGCAGTGCATGATACCTCATCAACGAGGCATAACCCGTATTACTTATACTTTGCTTTGAAAATGTAAGAAAATTATAAAACAAATAACTATCACTCAGTAAAAAGTCAAATAAACAGATCCATAAGTTTAGAGTACATGTAAATGAACCTCTTCAAATTGCAATTATTTTGCAAAACAGCAAACAAATCTTGACACGATAATTAGATATGTTGCATCTGTTTTATACCCCCCCCCCCCAAAAAAAAGGACTGAAGCAAATTAAATCATAAATATCTTGTCTAAAGGATGTATTTCAAGGTAATCAGGTTTTACATGAGGAATTCCTGACCTTCGTAACAGTGTGTGTTTAAAAAAAACTTTAAACACATTTCATCCTCACACATGTAGTAAACAATAAAAATAAAAAATTAAATTGCAATTATTTGGCAAAACAGCAAACAAATCTTGACAGTATGTTGCATCTGTTTTATAACCCCCCCCCCCCCAACACAAAAAACAAAAAAACAATCATATAGTAACTTACAATTTTTTGCAGGAAGATGAAATACAATGCAACGACATGTATATGTATAATGTAGCACACATTTTGGTAAAAATACAAGTATGGCTTGCGTGATAAAATGAAAAATGTATTAAATTTGTCAAGCACTTATATAAATCTAATGAGTCAGTGCAACATATTGCAAAGAAACAAAACAAAACTGCAAGAGATTTCTGTAATTATATAGTGAAAAAGGCAAGAATAAATCTCATGAATGGCACTATTTTAACTGATGTGTTGAACAGTAGGCCTACTAGTAAAAGGAAAACCAGTAAGTCTTAAAGATGCATTGCCCGACTTTAGGCTGATTTGACTGTCAACAAACTTGGCGTAATCATGCATGTTCAGATTAACTTTCTGGAAGAATGTTAGTGTCTTCTTAAAACTTGCCGGATATGCCATGTTGAAGATATAAAAGCATGCCAGGTAGAAAGATACCGCAGTAAAAAGGGTGGTGCAGTGGGCAACGTCAACTCCGTCGATAACTATCACAAACTCTTTTCATTCTGAGAGGTCTGAATGGTCTCCTTTTATGTACGGTGCGCCATCTTCATGTATGTCATTGAGAAAAAAATAAAATACTTTGCACTTGGCTTGCGTGATGTCTCTTTAAAAGGTAAATGTGTGATACATTTAAACAAAATTGTTTCGGGCACAACAGCTCCACTTCCAATGTAGCAGAAAATGAGGTCACAACCAAAAACCAGTGGTTGAACTGTCTGTGTGCTTTTGAACAGTAGCTCTCAACATGAATCAGGAGATAGCTGCTTTTGAGCTGTAAAAGTATGAGAGAGTAAATCTTGCTGGAAAAACTGCATTACTTTAAGGGGGGTCGTTTCTAACAATGTTTTATAATATCAACAGCTCTCCAATAATCTTTACCAAGTAAGTCGTTATGGCCAATAATTTGTTGAGTAATTACCAAAGGTATACACTCCCTTTAAGCGTTCTTTTAGCAAACTGACGAACATAAACATTTCTCGAGACAACTTCACTCATAAAAGTACAAAATGTACATGTACATAGTTTCACAGCGCTGCATGAGGTATCTGAAAACTCCTAATTAGATTGTTTATAAACTACAGAAGCCTCAATTTATTTGTAAATGTTCAATTTATTCCAAACAATGTTTCAAGCTGCACTGCATTTTTTTTCTCCATATCAAACACAAACATCTTATGTACTTACACTCTCCGTAGCAAGTATCAGCATACCGCCCGCCCTTTCTCTTACTCGAATCGTAGTCTCTTAACAAGGCCGGAATGGCGAGGTCGAGGATGACAGCGACAGAAGCTGCCTCTGTCTGAAACAATAATGTTTATTTATAAATGACAAAATTTAGTACAAATCACAACTAATCATTGATTTGACAACAGCTTCTTAACTAAACCTCTTCAACAATATTAATAATTTTGGCAACTCTGATTGACTAACAAGTAACATTCTACCTCCATCCGATCCATGCATAAACGTACTTTCCACCGATTTGAAACAAAAATTAAAAATAAAAATACAATAATTATCACTTAATAAATCTAATGGTTCACAAAATGTATCCCAAAAATTGTCATGACCATTTTCATATGAATTTAATACTGCAAAAACGATTAAAGATATGTTTTTATGATTTAGATCAAAAGTCTGAATAAATTAAAACCAAACCCCAGCAAAAATCATTAAAAAAAATCAATTGAACTTGAAATAATCATGTTTTGTTAATAACCAATTACTTATTTTTATTAGTCACAAACATCATCCATGACTAACCTAAATTGGTCATTGTTGACTTGGCTTTAGTCCTACGTTGATTTAATTAGTCATTGAGACTTGACTAATCTAAATTAGTCGTTTTGACTAATTTATGAGCACCAATGACTAACTTATGTTTACATGATGACGTGATTGAGAATAATAGGCCAAAATGCACAACTTTTTAGTTGGTCAAAAAACACAACTTTTCAAAGAAAGTTAATTGTTAGTTTCTTGTATTACATCCATTGTTTTGAAAACTAAAATGCTTTTAATAAAAGATGTTCCGGGCCATTAAAGGTTATCAAAGTCCCTTTTTAATTAGCCATTAATTTGTAATTATTGGCACAGTGGCTGAAACTTAGTGCTTGTATCGTAGAGTCCATCCAGTATCATTCGATTGCTGATAGATAATATGTATGTGTCATGCACTACAGTGTGGACCCATATGAAATTAGAACATAGCAAGTAACCACGAAACATGTCCCCTTATTTTGTTTGGATTCCCAACCGGATAGGACTAATTCCTAAAGCGTACAGCCTTTTCGTTTTGTGCATGACCAGTACATCATTTTCCTTCATATACGTTTAGGCTTTTCTTTAAAAGGCAGTAGATGGGGATATACGTACATACCATCTTGTATCTTATAGATGTTGTTAGTAGAAAAAACACATTTTTCGTCATCGTGAACCACATGCCAGAAGGTCATAATGTTTTTGGCCATTTTGAAGATTCCAATACTTGTGGCATTTTATTCAACAGGATAACCCCACCTTGACCTTTGCTTGCGGTCTTAACAGGTAGCTCAAAATTGTAAAAGTCATATCCCCTTACCACGTGTCAGAAAGTCGTAACGTTTGTGTTTTCTTGTAGCTCACGACACATTTGACATTTTATTCATAAAGATGACCTCATTTAGGAACTTTCCTTCCTGTCTAAACAGGAAGTTCGAATGAAAACAAATCCTGAATCACGCTTTATGAAGTCATAATCTTTTTGTCGTCTTGTAACTTACAGCAAATGTAACAAAGGCCCAACTATGACCTTCATGTCCAAGAAGCTTTAAAAAAATATCCAGAACAACATGTCATAGAGTCATAATCTTTTCGTCTTCTAGTAGCTTACACCACATGAGAAATTTTTGTTCAAAAATGTAATCCAATTTGAAGTTTCATTCCGGTCCACTCTGTATGTTCAAAGAAATCAGAATTGTATGTCAAGGGTCTGCCGCTAATTACACAAAATGAATGATGTGTGTATGTACTGAATATTCAGTGAGTCCCAGGCTTTGAAAATGGTCTTTATGGTATCACCATTTGATACAGCGCCCTCTATTTTTGTTTAAATTCCCTGTAAGAAGTAATGTCTCCTTGACCATGACACATCTACTTTTTATTTATGTTGAATCTCCAGGATCAAAACCCAACTGACATTTTATTGCCAACACGATCACATGGACCTTCCTTTCCGGTCTAATAAGGAAGTTCGAAAAATGGTTGGACAACAATTACGAATGAAATTGTTAAACCAAATTGAAGCCAAAAATGTTTGCTCATATAGATCTGAAAAAGTCTGACGTTTCTTACTGACTGGTAACCCCTTTACGATAGCTGCTTCATTTTTTTTACCTATTTATTTTGAAGTAGTCACTTTCATTTTATGACTGTTTAATAATATCTTCATAGACCGAATTATCAAAACATTGTATCAGAACCTCGAATCAAGTTAAAGGTGTGTATCATATAGTAAAATAGTTCGTCCAAAGGACAAACACATACTCTCTAGGTTGTTTTATCCTTGCAGGCGGCAGTTATTCTTCTGAAGTCAGCCCTTGATGAAGATGAGGACGAACATGTTCGATACGAAGCAGCATTGCTTTACAAAAATCATCCAAACGGTGTATATAAAAATGCCTCAAAGTTTATCAATCCTGAAGAGTAAGTAATTTTTACTTTATGGTTAAAATAAATTTTAAATAAATTGTGTTTAAACGAGATCCTAAGTGTTTCATGGAAATGATCAGTATACTTACGCATATCAGGTGAGGTGTTTTCTAAAATATGAATTAAAACCCTTAATATAGACTGATCTACCTTTCCTTCGTGTAGGTTTTTGCTATTTTTTTTTAACTCCGCCCATGAATTTTCAAAAAAATCAGCCTTTTTGGTATTCCTCCCTAAACCATGCAGAAACAGATGGCAGTAGTTATGTGCACTGGGTGAGTTCATTCAATTTGACAAAATTCCATTACAACTCCAGTGGTCATGAGAGCTGCCATTAGTTTGTACTCAAGGAGTAGAATGCCAGCTTTGTTTGATAACAATCATCAATCATCATTATCCAGGGCAGCATGTAGCTGTCGGGAAGCCTCTGTGAGACTTGTTTGCCATGTGGAGGTTGTTTATCAGGGTAACAATATACTAAAACACGATCATAGACAGGGTCTCAACCAGTGCACAACAAGTATAAGTTTAGCATTAAACAGCTTAAAAGACTTGTAATTAGCACTCTTCCTATTGGTAAAAGGGTAAATCAAAAAGCTGCACTTGACTCTGGCTTCCCTATTTAATGTTGTAAAATTGTTTATCTTGTATCCTTTCACAGCTACATGGAATTCACCTCATCAGCATTAATTTCCACGGAGGGACAGAGTTCCCCATCCAGACGGCGTGTACGGCGTGGATTCTGGGAGGGCATTCAGTTCAAACTGGCCAGCCCAGCGTTTCAGTGGAAAAAGCTCATTGGGAGCTCTAAGACCGGATCAGAGTTTGGTATAACTATCAAAAATGAGCTCGACATCAAAATAGGTGAGGCCAAACTTACGTGAGTCCATCCATCAAAAAAGTAAACGAATAGAACTTAATTTTTCGACTACGCTTACACCATCGTACTGTTTCCAGCAGTATTGTATTATAGCGTGTATTATTCAGGTTTTTTAGCACACTTCCTTTTGAACGTTCTTAACCATCACATAAGAACATTCAAACGTAAAACATAAAATTCGAACCCGTCAATCATCCTGGAAGCCATATGTCGAAGGAAAACGTCTGATTTCATCCAGGAATGCTGGAATGTTTTCAAAACAGGGAATCAAACCAGCATAGTTTGACATTTTTCATGCTATTTGGCTTAGTCTAGGAAATTTTGAGTTATGGTAACTTCTCACCTGTAATTTACCAGAATAAACCAAATAAATTTACAGACGGACTGTTCAAAACCATCCGATGGCTTCATGACGGTTAAACCAATCGAGTTTTATTCACTTAGTTCTACATAAAGACAAGTAGTTGAAAATATTTGCCTTTCTATGAATTTTGGGGGCGTATTTTTAGTTAAAAACTGTTCTTTTCTCATGACCCTTTCATGTTTTTGGTTCAAATGCTTTAAAAAAAACTTATCACATTTTTTATTTTGACATAGTATGGCCCAAATAGCATGAAATTTTACTAGGGTCAACGTTTGGGCGCTATAATCGAGGTTTCCTATACGTAAGTTAGGTCAAACATACACGTTTTAAAAACCGCTATATTGTATACGCATTGTAATTATTTTCAGCTCCTCTTAGCGGCCATCTTCGTCTAGACATTCTGGACGAGGCTTATGCAACAGTTCTGGTTGGACTCGTCGGACAGAAGCTGGATATCGCAAGAGCACGCTTCTGTTTCAACGGACACATTGAGTACAATTTGAACATCTTACAGGTAAGCCTAAGTTGACACCATTCGAATATGTTCAGGTTTCAGGTTAATTTATTTCACGGTAATACACCAAAGAAATTTAATCACAACATTTACATAATATGTAAATAAAATTAACTTAAAGATATCAAATAATAAACCACAAGGGAAACTGACTGAGTAAATGTTAAATAATTTTTGGTTGAACAAAGAAAAATTGCCGCTTCCCAGGTTGTATCGTATAATTGGGTGTGATCCCTGGCTACACAGCAGTTTACGGGTGGATTGATTCTGACTGGCACTTCCGAGCAAATATATTAACACAATAGGGTGACCGCCAACATAGGGTTAGATAGCCCAATCTGTAGAGCCAGCACGATAATCCGGAGGTCGTTGGTTCAAATCCCGCTCTAGTAAATTTGTCTTCGTTCAACCCAAAATCATTTTAAATTAAAGATATGAGAATAAAGTAAATGTGATACTTTGGAATGATCCATTAAGAAGCAAAGGTTGTAGACAACAGTCTCAAAAGTATTCCACATTAAGGGTTGAAATTTAACAAAGGAATTATCACAAAGGAATTGTTCAACAACATTTAACCTAAAGGCCTACCAACTAATACCTCTGATATAATTTGAAAAAAGGCAAAATATTACAAAATGTCAGGAGAAACCTTGTTGACAGGCAGGAACTGTTGGTAAGTGACAATACAATGGCTGTTTGAGTATGCACAAACACTTGTTCTGTCTCTTTGCTAATATGGTATTTAAAATAATACTCATCTGAACAGCCAATGCCATGTTTACAGTTTTTGTATGGTGACGTAATGGTGAAGAGGCTAAAAAGAGGTTTCAGATTTCAAAAACTGGTACCGTGGTCACTGTTTAAAGTTAAGTACAGCGTTCGTATTGTCCTTGTATACCTGCTGCATCTGCCATTAAACCAATTCCAGATTGAGAGTTTGAATCAGTTGTTCTCTACCATCTGAAAACCTTAGGTGACTCTTATAAGAAGAAAAAAATGCTAATTTGTCAAGCTGCTTAAGAAAAAACATTGAGATGTTTTGAAGATCCTTACGAAAATTTGTGTTACAGTGCCTTCATATTTTTGTGTTCATTACCTGTAAAATTAGTACACAATTGTATTGTTTTTGAATTATTTTCCAATCAGGAGTTTGGGGTAGAACGCATCCGTGACCTGGTGAAAGTCTACGATTTACTCATCCAACAAGTGGTTGGAAACATTGTGAGGGGGGTAGACACCGTTGTCGACCTTTTTAACGGAGATATCGGCATTAGCAAGCTATTTGATAACTTCGTTGAGGAACTTGAAAATATCCCGAGCCGTATCAGTGTAAGTGTTTTCTAAAGTAAATTGATGGGGAAATTAGTTGTCAACGTCTCACAACGGATGGCACATCCAATTTTGTTGGTCCCGATTAAAACGAGCCAGTCGTGGCACATGTTATTTCTTTCACGGTTTTCTCCACAAAGCATTACCCTTCTGCTTCTGCTTCTGCTGATATACTATACTCAACGTCCTGTTGGACTATCTCGGTACAGTGTCAAATGGTGATTTTAAAAGGTTTCAGCTATAGCCGAAACGCATTTTGTTTTCGTCGATATATTATTATTAGCTGTTCCGAACTTTCAGTCGGAACAGCTTTTGAAATCGTCCAGATTTTTCTTTTTTTCTCTTTTTTTTATTCTTTCTTTCCCTGAAACCCTATTGACTTAACATGTGACTTTTCAAACGGTAATACGCTCTTCTAAGAATTATCAGAAATAGACAAATCATATACCATATTGAAGCTTATGCCCTGGGACCATATCTCAAGAACTACACAACCAATTTTCTAACTTTTTTCAGTTATAGACTCCTTTGACAATTGACATTAACAATGGGTAACCGTGACCCCATGTTGACCTTTACTTCCGGGTCAACCGGAAGTGGGACCATATCTATAGAACTACACAACCGATTTTCAAACTTTTTTCAGTTATAGACTCCTTTGGCAATTGAGATTAAAAATGGGTAACCGTGACCCCATGTTGACCTTTACTTCCGGGTCAACCTGATGTGGGACCATATCTTTAGAACTACACAACCAATTTTCTAACTTTTTCAGGTATAGACTCGTTGGGCATTGAAAATTAGCCTTGCGTAACCGTGACCCCATGTTGACCTTTACTTCTTAGTCATTTGGAAGTGGGACCATATTTCAAGAACTACACACACGATTTTCAATTTATTTTCATTTATAAACCCTTTGAGCATTAAATGTTACACAAGGTTTACCATGACCCCATATTGACCTTTACTTCCGGTTTAAAACTTCCGGTCAACAAAAGAGCACAAAACTTGATATATTCATATATCCTGAACCACATGTCATAAGGTCGTAATGTTTGTGATTTCTTGTAGCTTGGAAAGCTAGAAATTAAAAAATTTCCAGAACAGCTCTGTGATTGTTAGTTACAATCACTATCTCTAGTTTGTTTTTTGTTTTATTTGTATTAGTTTTCTTAACTGCCTTATTCCCGTACAGGGTTTGTACACGGATCTTTTTTTTTTTCACACAATCTCCAACTTAATCTCATTAGTCTTAAATTAGTCTTAAACTTTTATGTTGGTATCTTCGCACCGTGTTAAAAATTTGTAGCTGAAATAATACAAGATCTTCAAATATTGAAAATGCATACAAAAATATGTGTTTCTTATTGAATGGAATCGTCAAGTAATTTTCTTCGTACTTTTTTATTTCTTTTTTATTCGCCTTTATTCGCAGAATAGATTTCGAGTTCTTTGTTTTTTTTAATGTCTAGAACATGCGATCAGTGTCTGCCAACGCCGTTGCTAGACTATCGCAGTTTGATCCAGACCAACTCCCGCCCTCTATCCGTGGCGTGATCATGGTGGTCAACAAGGCAGCTCAATTATTCAGCGATATAAAGACAGATGTCATGGAGTTCTACCAGGTAAGTGAGGCCTACTATGATTTATCATTTGGTTTTGAGGAGTCCATGTTACAGCAGTATTGTTGTTAAGGAGACAAATCAACAGTAAGAAAAAGAGGTAAACACTATTTCTTTTAACCAAACTGGAGATTTTTTGCCATAACAAATAGGGTGCTTTTCAGGCAGCCAATACTTTGTTATTTTAGCGTCTCTAATTTCAACCTGTTTTTCGTAATGTTACAATATTCTAATCTCTGTTGTCGTCGCTCTACTGTGATAATGTTGGTGTCTCCTTGGATGAGGCATATAACTAAAATCATTTCTGCGTGTCTCACGAGAAACCTGACTTTTGTTCTCGTTTTAGTTTTCTCTCTCTGCATAGTTTGCCGTAAATGTTCATTTACTTATAGCAATTGCACAGATGTACATACTAATTTGATAATGAGACCTTTGACTTATTCCAGGAAGTATCTCCTGTCACTTGAAAAACAAAAGGTATAATTTGATCAAGGTACGTGGGAGACTGTTACTGCATTGAGTTTCAACAAGCTCCAGAGGAGTTGCAGGGCAAGCCAAATGAAACCAGGGCAAATTTCAACTTGTATTTAGCGTTTTACAGAATACCCCGTTGATCGCGTCAAATTCGGCTCAAATCGTAACTTTATTTTGAATGTAGGCCTGTTCTGCCTCCATTAAGAAATAATTCTGCATCGTATATTTAACTTACCACTAGCAGTGACCATTGTACTTAAAAAAGCCGAAGAGGGTTTTACCTTTTCACAATTACCCAAAGCGTCTAGCTCAACAGTTCTCTGGGTTCTGTTATGATAATAAACGGAGAGTTAAGGTCGATCTCGACGGTAGTCCTTTCGGTGTTGGAATTGTACATGGATGAACCAGTCGATGTACCATGCTTCAGTGAATTTGCCAATGTATCACACGATGGTTTGCGGAAGTTCCTCTTCGCCACACGGTGGGGTTCCTCAAGGTTTTGGTATTAGGCCCTCTGTATATCGTAAATTTTCTTGACGGAGTCATACACACAATAATGGTGTCAGCTGACGACAAACAACTCTACATAGTTTTCAATTCCGATGAGTCGTCAACTGCAGTTTCTCAAATCAATCAGTCGGGACGTTAGAACTGGATGGCGGCTAATTATTTAGTTAACATTTGATTAGCACCTCCTAGTTTTCGAGAAAGAATTGTCTGATTGAACATCTTCAGATCACTCACAGACAGTTCGTGCAATTTCTATAGCACGTAATCTGACCGTAACATTAATCGACAATTACCTCAGCGTGTCAACTCACGCTAACATTTCTGTGTCTGCTGTAGGGATTAAGTTTTCGTTTTTTTCATGTTAGTTGTTTTTCCTATTTTTTGTTAAGCGCATTTAGGGATCTTAGATCCATAATGCGCTACATAAATGCTGCTTTTTTATATATTTTTTTATATTAAGTCCCAGCATATTCACAATTCGTCTCAAATCTACTACACTAAAGTGCGCCACCAGGAGTTTGTGCCAAAAAGGTTGTTAACAAAGAGGAAGTCAAGTTATGCCAGGATAGTGCTTCCTTTGCTAACGTAACTTTCGACGAACTTGACAACCATGTTAATGAAATAAATGTAACTATTAATTCAGAATATTAATGCTGATAAAAATTTATCTTGATTGTTTTTGAAATAGTTTGTATTTTCTTCTCCAGGCTGTCAATGAGGCTATCACTGTGACCTTACCCTGGGCGGTTGAACAAATTATGAAGTCTATCACCAGTATATCTAATAACATCGGAGATTTACTCAAGTCACCACTGAAGGCTATTGGAGACATCTTCAAGGGAATTATCAAGTGAGTCTTGATATTCAATTGATTCAATTAATCGACTTTCCCCATAGAGAAATATTTTAAAACATTACCCATATAAAGTTAAATAATATGACCAGCAGTATTTGTTGAGTCGAAACAAACTAACTCACTCCCCCCTCTTATTGACAAGCAACCTTACCACGTAGCAAGTTTCGAACTATTAAAGTTTTAGATTTGCGTTTTACCCGTTGGCCTACACCATTAATGTCTTGGGGGTCGTTCCATGTCAACTCACCTAGGGGTCGACCGTGACCGACTCAGATTTTGTTCTTAATTTTTGTTAAAGAACCCTCTATGGGTGTTATGAACACACGCACATTTGTTTTCTATCAAATCCTTTTCGTTTTTAAGATACCACCCCTTTAACAATGTAGCCCTGCCCATTTCTTCACCCCAAATGTTGCATCGGTGAGTTTGTGGCAATTTCAGAGGCTCATATCTTAAAATCAAGAGAATATCAACCCCCGATAACTTATATCTATAATGACTTGTGCCCCAAATTATCAAAATCTGCTTTCACAATGGGTATTTAAGATTCAATTTGTTGTGTAATGGGTCCCCCAAAACCTGAATTTTGTTCAAAAGTTTCTCATCAATGTGGGGTATTCAACAAGCCTACAGAATTCTCAGGAATAGGTGCCTGATTAATGGAAGTGTTCTTTTTTAATGTATTAGTTCAAACTGGGGGAAACACTTAAAAATGCATTTTTCCTGTTTTTGTAAAAAAGTCCATTTTTGAGGCAGTACTGTCACAACAGGATACAATTGCCCAAGTGTTTCGTACCAGATATGAAAAGAACAATGTTGGCCCTAATCACAACCAAAAGGAAAATATTCTGAGACCCCTGGCAAGTTGAAATTTTGAGGGTTAAAAATAGGGTAAAAATACCGATTTTGACATTTCTAAAAACATGCTCTAATGGATGTTCTAAAAATAGCATAAGCATAAGGAAATTTATTGCATTGTTTTTTCTCTCAAGTAAAACCAAGGATGATTCTTCGTAGTGATATAAAAGGTTTTATGAAATAATTTTGCAGTTTAGTGGGGTGGAGTTATAAATATCAGCTAACAAAAAAATTTCCAGACTCCAAAATTGGCCTAAAATGCCCAAACACAAAATGAGCTGTTACAATGGCAACGGGGTAATATTTCCACCCCTGCCAAACACCCAGTGAATCTTTGATTGGTCTCTCCTTGCTTAGGGGCACTCCTTTGTACCTAGACATTACCCATATGTCATATAAAAGCAAACTGACATTTTATGTGGGCACAAGGGGGTTCAAAATTTACAAAAAGTCCCTCACGTCAGTACAATTTTAGGTTTTTGGGGACCCATTACACAAAAGGTAAATTGTATACACCCATTGTGACAGTATATTTTGGTAATATGGGCACCAGTCATTATATGTATTAATTATCAGGGGTATATCTTACCTGGATTTTGAGATATGAGCCTCTGCAATTGCCAAAAACTCACCGATGCATCATTTGGGATGAAAACAATGGGCAGGGCTACATTGTTAAAGGGGTGGTATCTTCATAACACCTAACGGTCCTTTAAACAAATTAAGAAAAAAATCTGAGTCGGTCACTGTCAATTTTTCAAAATTGTGGGTGAGTTGGCGTAGAATGACCCTTATAACAATGTAAGTATTTTGGGAGTTTCGTGAAAAAATCAATTGGCGTAATACTAGGTTGGAATTTTAACCCAATATTTTTGCCATTCTAGAGCATATGCCATACCAGTTGCTCGTTAGCAAGATGCATGGTACCGCACCGATTTGATTAGAGGGTTTTATTTAATTAATGAGTTATATGATTTATTTCCCATGTGAACAACAAATTATCTCTTAATGGCACATGACACGGCACCTGTCTACTTTCTGTTTTTGCCTCATATTGGATAGATGCCATGCAACATTTTCGGCCGATGTTATGTTTTCTGAACCTTTTCATTTTCTTTCGTTGAACAGTATCAAAACAGCAGTTGATGCAATAGTTGAAGCTAAGGAAGAGGTGGAGAAGGCAAACTTCTTCAAGGAAGGTATGTTTAATGAGAGGTTATCGGTATTAGTCACGTGTGTAAATTCATGATTGTGATCTAGATCTTTTGTATGATTGTCTGCTGTGACGCTTTCATTGTATTAGGTCAGAGACCGTACTGGTTTGATCTACCCAAAGTCATTGGAGACATGATCGAAGAATTGACCGGACACCTTAAGAACATCAGGAGAGATCTTGAAGTGTGGGTTGATGAGGTTAAGAATGCGGAAGATCCAATCAAGAAGCTTACTGGGGGCGCCCTTGACTCGGTAAGATAAATTGTCAATATACAACAACAAAAACATTGGTGTACTTCATTCTAAATGGGATGAAAGAAGATTTAATGTTTCTTTTCGGAGAGTTACGTTTAAATCTTTGGAAATGATTTGATTGCTTGTCCTCAGCACACCTTGCGGAAACGAGTACAGGTAGAGATCGAGTCAATCATCGAAGATCTGATGGCACCATTTGAACCAATCAAGGATCTCTTGGCCCCGTTCTTTGACATCTATGACCTCGTCTTCAATAGCATCAAGGCGATCAAGGAAGCTTACCAAACGTTAAAAGATTTGTAAGTTTGTGCGCTGCCATATTCTTTGTAGAGACTAGGGCCATGTTCTGTTACTTGTTGAGAATATGGGACGTGGCTTTTGTAAAGTAAAACAGTAAATTCAACTATTTTTGCGAAAGTATTTTAACAACGGTTTACTTTCAGATACAAGAAGTCTCAGTCTCTTGTTATGAAGCTTTTTGGGCCGAAAGCTCATAAGCAGTTTCCGAGGAAGTATCGTTCACCAGGGTCTGGGGAGTGTGCCTCGGGCGGGTTCTATCCAACTGACTCAGCCGGGTTCTACGAGGATCAGGGTGTTGATCTGGAGATGCCTCAAGGATCAAAGGTTGGTCATTGGGAAGATTTCACTTTTTGGTTGAACGAAGAGAAAATGCTTAGAGCGGGACTTGAACCCAACCTCCGGATAATTGTGCTGGTGCTTTGTCAATTATTGATGAGTTATCTAGTCCTTAGCGGTCTCCCTAGTTTGTCAATATCTTTGTTCAATTGCCTGTCAGATGCAATTCAATCTAAAGCTGCCATGAAGCCAGGGATGATGACACCCAAAGTACAAGATAGCTCTACTCGTATTGTTAACAAAAGAGTTTCATTTTAAACGAAAGCGTTTTGATATAAAGGTGTCAGTTTTCATAACAGAATGTGTGGCCTGAATTTGTTCTGCGTATTTTTTACAACGAATCTCTTCCAGACTATGTATGAGTTGAACATTACAGAGGATCAACTTTCAACATGGAAAAAATAAATTGTTTGTATTGTAAATATGTGTTGTCTTCTTTTTGTTATTTGTAGCTAGTGGCGCCCTTTTCCGGTGCGATCTTCAGGAGCCCCGGGAAGCCAAACCAAGTCGTCCTTGAAGCAAGAGGTGGTTCATTCCGCAACATTAGGATATTCATTGATAACATCTCACCCAACCACACATTATCGGAAACGCGACCAACGAATGTAAGGAACGAGCTATTCTTTTGTTTTCTTCGTCGAAGATCTAACATTTTGTAATCCCTGTGCTGCTGAGTTTGGATTTGTTGTCGCATCTTCTGTAGGCGCTTTGAAACCTTAGGAAAAGGGCGCCTGATGTAAATGCTGATATGTATGTATTGTAAAGGATGAAATACTATGACCTCTCTATTATGCTCTATTTAATTGTTGGGTTGTATGACCATATGTACAAATCCGTGAGGCATTGGGAGAGTTCAGCCCCAGCATGAAGGGGAAAAAATTACCGGAGAAAGCAAAAAGACTTTTTATCCAGTATTATAAATTTATACTTATCATTTTTTCTGTGTGTGAAATTTAGGGCAAATGAAAGAAAGACACCTTACCATTATTGCTTCTACTTTCTTAACGCTTCAGTCGCTTTTCCCCCAAACAAAAGGGTCCCACGCGTCCAGGTGAACGATTTATGTTGTTGATACATTGGTGTATTCCCTGATATAGGTTATTGCTGGTACTGAGATTGGCATTGTTGGGAGTGCCACAGCTTGTGCACCTTCAAACTACATCCATCTATCAATGAAGAAAACCAAACCAGACCGTCTAGCCTCGATTCTAGACAGTGCCCTCAATGACGAACCAACTAATGCCGACTTAGCTGCAAAGGAAGGCTACGTTGATCCTAGTAACTACCTTGCTAAGCGACCTCTGGCTATACCGCAGTGGATACAAGTCTGTGACGATTACAAAATAGTTTGGTTGGTAAGGATCTCATTATAATAACTTTTACCCTTATACTGTTTTATTTATTTTTAAATGCTGTTACAAAAAGATGTTTGTTTCTCCAACAACTGGCAACAAAATCTATTTGGCAATTATAAAATCCGTCAAAACGAAACGTACCTTACAAAAACAAACATAGTTAAACAATAGAGAGCTTCGTAACTTATTTGAATAAAAGTATAATAAACTTGACTGTTTCCGTCAAAAACACAAAATACAGGGTGAAACTGTGAAGGAAGGATCTTTACTTGGACGCAACAATAAGGAGGGTGAAATGAATGACACGACTCCAGAGCGGACAGCACCTCCATCCACCTCAACAAACACCCCTGACCCTGCCAAGCAACCAGCCCCACGTCAATCAGCTCTAAGACAGGCAAACACACCGAGTAAGACAACAGACTATCCGTTGTTAATGATATTAATTTGTATACAGCGCTTGATCTACCAACGTATCAAAGCGCTAATCACTATCTGTGAGGCAGGCTTTCGATTTTATTTTATTTGTGACCCATATAGCACCTTATAAGGTTTTTACAAGGTGCTGTGGAGCATTAAGCTGCCACTGCCATCATACCGGGGCAATATCCCTCTTGCCAATATATTAAATTATATTATTTTCCATGCGTTACACAACAAACAGGACCCACGGCTTGAGGACCATCAGAAAGTCGAAGCAATAATGGTAAGGTGTCTTCCTTAATGGCATAAGTGTCAAGATCGGACTCGATTTCTCACTTTGCTGTTTGCGGTTTAAAGTAAATTACAATTGAACAAAGTTTGTGCATCTTGTTTAAAACTAGTTTAAACCAGTGAAAAGTGCAGAACCGCAAGAGAAAAAAGCCTCAACTGCACATGGTTGTGCCCTCTGCCCTTAAAAAACTTGTAAATGTTCTTTAAATTTATTCAATTTGAATGAATGACATAGTGTAGCTCAAATTTCGATGTGTATTAAGTTTTCGTTGGACAGTAAATGACGTTTGAGCAGCTCAAACAGATTTGTATTTGATGTTTTCACTACTGTCAGGTAGTCGTGATGAAACCCAGGAATCACTTGGACTTCCACAACCAAAAATTGGCTCTGGCTCACCCTTCAAGAACTTCACCCTTCGGAACCTGAAGATAAGCTCAATCCTAGCATTTGCCCGTAAGCTTCAACTGGATGATACAGCAGACCAACTGCTTCAAGTTGTCAAGACAATAGTCGTAAGTTTAACTGAAAAAAAACAAAATAATAATGTGGGTCTTCTGAAACCCTAATTATTTAATGAAGTTCAATATAAAAACGAAATATATATCAATACAATGGAAATCTGACTCCTAAATAAGTAATAAGGTCAATGAGGGACTAAAACAATATAATGTTCAAGTTTCTTAAAATAAGTCAAACTTATTGTTCGAATTAGGTTTCATCGCTGTCAAATGTACTTCCAACACTGCTGTGGTCTGTCGTCATTATCAAAACACAGTGAAAGTGAGGTAACTGTTTACAATAAAATTATGATTCCCTTTATTAGAAACTTGTGAGCAACAAGCCGTGTGTTCTTCCCGAGTCTATGACCAACGATGCTTTACGGATTGAGCTTCAACAGCGAGGTCTGAGCTCACAAGGAGACAGGAAGATGCTCCTCCAGCGATACAAACAACCTGACGACCGTAAATATAAAAATATAACAAATGCCAAAACCGATTATAATACTGAAGTTTATTAAGTGGAAAAGGGACACCCCCAACTTTCTTTCAGATTAATGTTAGTACCAGCCTCATACATGTTGTTTTTAAATGCAACAGATTGTATATTACAATCAAAAATTGTAAAACTAAATATCTGTGCAGACGGGTACTTTTATGAAAAAATAGCTAATCAATATCTCTGAATGGTTAAGACGTTAAGAAGTTTGTCTTTTAGTAAAACAAGACTCTATTCAATCCTCCATAGGTTGTCCTCTTATTCAAGTCTCCCTACCCAAGAATGTTTACTGTAAGATTGATGAGAGCTGCCTGGGTGTAGAATGCTGTATGAACATTAAACTCTTCATGGTGTCTCTGGCTTTCAAGGCATTCATGCGGTTTGATCCGTGTGAGTTTCAGTTCATCCTTGGAGTCAACTCGTGGAACTACACTGTTAATATACTGGATGCAGAGTGGGGTAAGTGGGTTATAGACCTGATGCAAATGACGTCATTATAGTATGGTGCCCTCTTCAAGAGGTCCACCGTAGGTTGTTCATTGACCAAGCCTGTGCACTGTGCACGTACAAACCTTTTATTGCATCGTCGGTTTACCTCTAAAAGATGGCGGCTTGATGACGTCATTGTATAGTGTCTACACTTGAGATATACTTCATACTCAACAGCATTACTGGTAGAGCTTGGCGTTAAATCAAGCTTAATTAGAGTTCTCAAAAAGCAGTTAACTAAAATCCATCGACGTTCAGCTAATGAATTTGGAAATTGTAGCCTCGGTTTGTAAGGATCATTGATTTGAAAGGACGAAGGTCATATAATCTAAGGCCTGTATGTAACGTTAAATTAAAATTTTGAAAAAAACTCCTAATCCCACCAAAACACAATCTGGGCTGTCTTTTATTTGTTGTTATTTTATTGATTCCGTAGGTAAACAACGGGAAGTACCAATACCCTTTGACGTACCCTTTGTTGATGACATGAAACTACATCTTAGGTTAGTTTGTTTGTCGTAGTTAAATAGAATTAATGATCTAGCTTAAAGGGTCTCTATACTTCTGGTAAAACACAAAACAGAAAAGCTCACAGATTTACATTAAACTTACATGGTTT
>JAUELU010000018.1:7371335-7382313 GCA_032357145.1 Evasterias troschelii
TTTTGGTTCATGATAGTTTCATTTTGCGAGCCCAGGCAATAGCTAAACTTGCATTACCAACTTTTCTGATTATCTTATAAAGATTGAGTCTGAGTGAACATTTCTGGTTTGTTTATGTGTTTTTTTTATATACCAGGGGTGGCTGGATCTGGTACTGAAAGTCGTCGAGCTTTGGGTACCTTGATATTTGGTAATGAGGACAAGACTCCCGTTCCATCAAGAAAAAGGAGAGATGTATCCGTCTCAGTAACGTCTGGTAATATAACATAAATTAGTAATACGAAATAATTCAATTAAATATTATCACATGATACAACACATCAGGAAATTTAATTTCATGTTAATTGATTGTTTGTAATTGATTGATTGTTGTTTGTGTATGACAGGAGGAGCCAGTTTGTTTGACCTCAGCCTTACCCCTGGAGCCGACTCAGGCGCTTGGCAGGGGAATGTGATCATCGGCGGGGGGTTAACATGTACGCTTTTAAAATATTCTCATTTACTTGTTGACATTCAATATTAAATATATGTTTATATTAGCTGGTTTTGATGCATTGTTGCTGACAATCGACTTCTAGATCTTGATATATGTAGTGCACTTGCAGTTATAAGTGGCAGGGACGAAATGTTATGAAATTTGGTATTTACTTAATTTTTTGCAAAATATTTTAAGTGAAAGGTCTTGATGCTCTTGGTAATCGAATTGCAAACATGACGATCGGGGAACTAGAAGCAATGCTTGATCTGCAAAACATCGACGTTTTTACTGTCGTCAAACTCATGAAAGACCTGCGATCTCTATTCAGAACCTTTGTAAGTAGTCTTTGTGTTCTTCCTTTTCTTCTTTGGGGAATTTCAAAGACTGAACCAATTCACCGCGAAGTTTCAAACACCAAAGTATAATATGCTCTTTTTGTGTCACTATCTGTGTTCACTCATCATAATGGTAGATTTGTAATTATGTTCCCATAACATATATATGTATTTTCTAACTGTTTTTGTTAGAAGTTATGTAAAGAATGAAGCTTTAGAATTACCTTATTGGCTGTTTTCGTTTGTGATACTTCTCAGTGGCAGTTTACCGCTGCTTGATACCGCCGCTCCAGAAAATGTACAACTGAACCCGAAATTATGAAACTAACTTCTGCTTTAAGAAATTCCTAACAATATCTGCACAGCTAAGTTACCTTAAAGACCGAGTCAAAGTTTGCATTGTCATTTAAGAATATGTTTATTTTGCAATTTTGACAAAAAGGTCAGCGAGTTCATCGATGTCTATGTCAACGGCAATGCAGAAGATAATTTCAAGCAGTTTGACATCGTTCTAAGCGGAGAAATTCCATTCCCAAGGAGGGAAGTGGTATTCTTCCAGCACCAGTGGGGAGTTTCACTTGGTGGAATCCTGTGGTTAGAATTTAGTAAGTATCTCTTCCTCAAATGTTTTGTTTCCCTTGCAAACCCTTTTCAACCAGAATATCGTATTCTCTGTTTTTAGACAAGGAATTGTTACATAAGCATGATTTTGCTGTACCTTAAAATATTACAATCAGTGCCGTCCACCGAAATTCCCACAAATGTTACGTGTCCACTTATTGATTTGATTATACAGTGAAGATTTGTGTTTAATTGTGTTTCTGGAAACAACAGAGCTCGACGGTGACGCCAGATACAATACAAAGATGGCTGGAATGTTTCCGTTTTATCAGAGATTTGATGTGTGTAAGCTGTATATTTAAAACATTGATGCTGAGACGTCGATCAGATTTTTTTCTCGCTTGGTATGATTGTGTGGGTTATCCACAGCTCTTTAAAAGACACATACTTTGGAACTGAACCCCCCCCCCCCCGAGTTTTAATAGAGGGGCTGTGAGAAAAGGAGTTATCACCTCATAAAACAAGTAAAGATGGTTGTGAAATTCGGGCTTTTTCATGCAATTGTATATTTTTTTTCACTTACATTTTAATAAGAGAAATTTGCTTTCTATAGGTATTGAAGCTGGTGGGTTTTTCGACATGAAGATACCTGTGTCTGTGGCCCTTGTGTCAATGACAGCCAAGGTATGTTAGTTTTAATGAGTATGATGTAAAGAATAAAATAACCATCTAAAAAGTATTTTATGCAAGAATCATGTGTTAAAACTAATATTGAGCAACAAGGGAAACTGACTAAGTTTTAATGAACTTGGGGTTGAATAAAGATAGAATTGTCTAGAGCAGAATTCAGAACTGCGACTACTGGATTAACGTGCCAGCGCACTACGAACAGAGACATCTTACCCAAATGTGGGCGGTTTCCCCTGTTTTCTAAGTTTCTTTGTTCGGGTGCCAGTCACAAGCCGTGCTAAACCTGTAACTGCCGTGTTATAAGGAATCACACCCAAGTTTACAATACAACCTTGGAATTGGCATACAGAGATAATCTTTAGGGAATGAGTTTTCTTGACACGACTAACAGCGTCACTACTCGTTATGTAAAAAACGAATAGTAAAACTAAAAAGTCATAATTGTTCTCTTATTTTTGAAAACAAACAAAAACTGTTTAAATACCAGTAACAGTGTGCATTTTATTTAGTCACTAGTGTTGTGTCGTTGTACAAACGTTTTGAAAACGTAACCGGGGTCGTCATCGAAACCTGCACAAAACCCATCAGAACGGTTACGCGCACGATAGCTAATTGTAGTAGTACACTCTAACCGTGCGCCAACGAAACCTCGCTATAAAATATTATCAAACGCACCACTATTAATGTTGAAATTAATTTTGGAAGCCATAAATATAAATTAATACAAATAATACGGCTATAGCAAAGAGCTATGATAACCTTAATGTGTGTATCTACAGGGTGGTATAACGCCGATGGTTGGTAGCTACGTTTCTGCATATGTTTCAGTCGGCTTCATATTGTACGGCGAGCTGGAACTCAAGGCAGACGTCCTGCACACAAGCTTTCCTACAGTCGCAGAACTACTCTTTGCTAAATTCCCACTGGATGTTGGGTAAGTTTTTGTGGTTTATAGATTCAGATAATCCTGAGTCAAATGGAGGTTTCACAGAAAATAGTCTAGCATCCATTTTCGCCATGCCTGATATAAATATATGGGACAGAAAATTGTCTGGCACCCAACTTCACCATGCTTTAACACACTAAAGAAGAACCCTTCCCCCTAAGAACCTCTAAAGAACGCTTGGGATTCTCAGCACTTAATGAATACACAACAGTGGGTACACCATGTCCCATATTGAGCACTATATATGTAAATTTTGTAAAATACAAATCGGCATTCACAACCAAGAGAAACATGAGAAAGTTGAGTGACCACAAATGATCACCCTTGTCCATCAGGCATCAGGCACTAAGCATTTCTGAAACCATGCCAACTCCTTCGGAGTGTGCAGCACAGGGCAGCCACATTTATGCACCGGTTGCTTAAAATTCACGTCATCCCTGCAGATACCCTTTAAATTGGCTATGAGGTGGTGAGATAATATCCCACTTGATCCTACCCGGGTAGAAATTTGGAATGTAGCGCATTCTGCTCTAATAGGCAGGCTCCTATTGAATGATGCCCGTGCCTGCATCCTTACGGACTGTGAAGGGGTAACCCTGTTATAGCCCCAGGAGTAGATGGCAACTTACCAATGGTGGCAGTTGATTTGGGTCAACAGACCAAGTCAGTTAAGTGTAGCCCTCATCATCCGTGCCATTGTGATGTGAGGCGATCTCTCATAGAAAAAAAAAACGTAACAAATCCTGACAACATGCAGGATTCTTCATAATGTACAATGTTTAGAGCTCTGAATGTTCATGTCTGTGTCTTTAATCCCCAGACTCAGGATGGATATAGAGATGATCCCTTTGATAATCCGACTGTCAGGTAAAATCACATTGAAGATCCCTTTATTTGGGAAGAAGACGCTGTACAAGACGGATTTGTGGCGCTACCAAGACAACCCTATTCATGCAAACATATTTGATACTCACACCAAGGACCCTGATAAGTCTCCGCCAGAAATTGTGGCTTACTCTACACCTGTGGTAAGTCTCGTAAATTCCCGGTTGAACAAATATCTTGCTTTGTCTTGTGTATGCGTCATTGGAGATAACTAATCTTCTGATCGACTTTACTGTCACAAATCAACTCAATGTGTTTTCATATCAAAGTTTTGGTTTTAAGGTTAGGATAAAAGTTATGTCTTAGATATGTGTAAATTAATGGGTTTATGTATGTCCCTTGAAGGTACCATTACAACATGACTCAAATAAGTGTATTTATGTTAATAAAAACAAGTAATAGGAAAATATATGAAGGTTAAGGAGATTACCAACATCGGGCTAGATAGCTCAGTTGGTAGAGTTTGCACGTTCATATGGAGGTAGTAATTTGTTGTATGTTCAACTCAAAATCATTGCGTAATTTTACACAAGAGTTTGATTTTTGTTTTTCCCTAAAAGGTGGCCTCAACCTCGTCCAGAAGTATTGCAGAACAAACCAACCAATGCAGCATTGAGCAGGTGCCTGGGCTAGACTATACAGAGCCTGCCTTTCAACTTGAGGTGGTCGCTGCTGATGACAAGAGCCTAGTGACGTTTTTCTATCAAGTTGGAACGGTACCTGGAGGTAGCGACGTTCTCCCCAAGACAGAGTTTGGAGGACCATCAGCCATAATTTCACAGGTGATGATGCATTGGTAACCACAGCCAAGCCTATCCTTCTGTTGGGCCAACTCTAGAGGGATCTGAGACATATGTTCCTTGGTGACACAGAAAGGTTGCATATCAAAGATTGTTTTGCAGCTCTGAACGTTTCTCGACATAAACTCTTTTGTCTTAAATTTTTCCTTCACTTTGCTAAGCGCCTCAGAACAGGCAAAACGTATGATGGCACTCTACGAATGACTGATGATTTGTTGATTGATGACCTGCAAAACACTAATTACACTTACGAATATCAATCACTGGAGCTTTTTAGTGATGAATCATTCTTTATTTGACAAATTGAAAGTCCTGTAGGATTGAAATATTTCAAAATTTAAAGATTTTCTTTTAATCCAACACGTTAAGGATATTAGTGAAAATGTTGCACCTTGTTTTTGCCACAGATTCTGCTCGGTGGCCATCTACTTCACTTTACCGTTTACGCCATGAATAATGGCGGAGGTACATCCACTGCAACCTGCAGCCTGCCGACCTTTGACATCACCCTCCCAACGGGTCGCATTACTCCTGACTTCATTTCAACCAGTCACCCACACATCCTTCGTGCCTCAGCAGTGGTGTATGATGACTCTGTCATTTTGATGCAGAAAGAAGGGGTGGGGCTTGGACCCGAGATCTGGGGGGATCAGATCGTACCCTGGCACACGATAGACCTTACAGAGCGGGAACACATTGGAACCTCAAGTAACTATAGCAAATATCCATTTCGCTATCCTTTAACAAAATCATTATTAAAATCGGTCACACGCATGCTAACGTTTGTCCTTGACACATGTCAGCCTCGAGCTTTAAACTCGACAGCAGTTAAAATGTTTGCTTTCCAGCGACCAATTGTGCAACTGGTGGTTCAGTTGTTTTGCTTAAGAGATGATACAATTGAGCATTCTTTTGACAGTTTCATGGAGTTGGGAAAATGTGGTCAGAGCAAAATAGAACATAGACTGATTGTTTTATTATAAAAGTTTTGAATGACTTCGTTCACTTGTTTCAGTCAACGACTTTCACTATTTCACCACCGCCAAGAAAGGCCGCCTCATCTCTACACCATCGTCCACTATCATCCATATTAATCCAAGCTTCTGTGCCCGTGACTGCCTCGCCCTCCCCAAGACAAAGTGTCTGAGTATCAACTATGACTACGATTCCAAGACATGTGAACTTCTTGAAGAGATCGAGGGTCATGAGGTCGAAGTTCATGAGGTATCTATTAACGCACTTGTTATATATACTTTCTATTTGATAACTGTCTTTAATTACAAGCACTTTGTAAACAAAATGTTGTTTCTAACTTTGTTTCTTTTGTTTTGCATTTTGAATCAAGTCTGGTCAATTCACTCATTATGAGCGTCTTGGTGTCGGCCACGCTGTGAAGTTGAACCACGAGTCCCTCCTGCTCGATCACACTAACATCTACTACTTCAATGTAGAGCTCCTGAACTATGTAGCGTATGAGAATATTGTGTCATCTGTGGGTATCGTGGCAGACTTTACAACTCCAGACCCTGGTTTGATCGTCAATGCATCAAGGGATGAGGTTGTACATGAGCCGTGTATTCAGTTTACTCCTGATGAATGGGAGAGACGATGTAATGAGGATACACCTCTTGATAATCATAGGTAGGCCAAGAACTGCGGGCTGGTGCTTTCTAGGGGCTTGGTCTTGGGACAGCCTGATACTCCAAGGGATTTCCGATCAATTTGCTAATACAAAAACCCTTAAAACAAAATCTTGTTTTAACATATAAACAATTCATCTGTTGTGCATTTATTTATAAATATATTTTATTTTTATTTTTTTTAGGGGGGGGGCTTACCGCACATAACATGATTTTCTTTACATCAACAACATTTTACAAATCTATGTGTCTGCTGGCTTTTCGTTTATCAGGTACATCATCGATGGGTCTGGTTCAATGACTGTATTCAATGGTCATGAGGAATTGGTTGACATGCTGTATACAAGAAGTAATACGTTAATGGCAGGTAACTTTACTAAAAAGCTCTATGATAACCCTTCTTTTGAATGAAAAACAATTTACTTCGACTTCGCTATCGCTCTAACCCTTTTTGTCCAGATTGCTCAGTTCAGTTCAGTTTATTTCCTCTCAATCAGTTTACAAACACACAAATGCACACACGGTACTATAAATACAACGGGTTTGTATAAAATATCTTTAATTGGTGAGTGTCTCCTAAAAGCAAGCTTGTTTGGGTGGAAACCCCCGATATTTAACTGGTTTAAGAAAAATACTGAATGAGGAACTAACAAGAGTAATGGAACATCAAATGAAAACAAAAACACAGGGACACAGGAAAGACACTAACACGACAACAAAAAGCTGGAGAGGCTCACCGGCGGCTTTTAAATGAATAATTAAGAAAGATATACAATAATAAAATAATACTGTAATAACTTGGGTCTACATCTTACAATCAAGACTCAGAATTTCCCAATAAGAAACATTACGTTTTTTCTTAAAACACTTTAGACTCTTACATGTTTTAAGATTATTACTGAGAGAGTCCCAGTACTAAGGACCCTGAAAATAAACACAACTCATGGATTAAGATAAGCAAAGACGAGGTAAATAAAAATATGTTTAATTGATGCAACTTGAGGAGTATTGTGCTTTTTAAATAATGTTTTGTAAACTATTGTTTTGTAGCAGAATGTGAAATAAAGCGTTGTGTGTTATGTTTTCCTTTTTCTCCAGCAAACTGGGACGGTATCCATGACAACGAGACCGGTATCCATGGCTACACCTGGTCCGTTGGATCCAGTGTGTGTGATGATGACGTCAGCATGCATGTAGATCCTCACGCACACCTGTTTGATGAATCACAATGGCAACACCAGGGACTGGTCGTCAACGTCAACCTTCCAGGTAGAAATTCACATGTAATTTACCAGACCACAGTAGTCGAAACGTCGCGTATACTTTCAAAAAAGATTACAACACGATCATTACCAGAAATTTTACTTGCTTTGTATAATCAATACAGTAAGGTCAATATGCACCCTTTCTACATGTTGAAATAGACTCGGACCCAGCAAGTCCCTAACATATTTGAATAATTTGTTGAACTTTAGTTTATTACTTTAGTTTATCACATAAACATTTGTACACGTGATGGGAAAACTGTTAAGAAACTTTAGGCAAGACATTTTTGATTCAAGAGAAAGTTTATGGTTATCAAGTTTGTTTTAATTTGTTCTCCGATTCTTTGAAGGTACAACAAAGAGAAGCTTTGGAGTATTTCAACTTTAACATTTGCTGACTAATCTGAAATGGTTTTTTTATTTTGTTGATACTCGGCCAACAGCCGAAAACCTATTGTTATTGTTTAATGGGTCCCCCCCCCCAATGTTAACCTTATTGCGCATTTTTTTGCAAAACGTAAAAGTCTTACAGACTTGAAGCTTGGCATGTACTTATATCTTAGTGAATACACAAAACAAAATTAATTTTAAAGATAGCAGATGACAAAACCGATGACGACATAACGTTAAATAAAAACAAACTCATAAATATAAACCACACATGATACGCAAAGTGTAAAAGCTCGTTATTTGATGACAAATCTTACTTCATATCTGAGGAACAATACTTGCTACAAACAAGGTATTTTCATGTAATTTCATAATTCAAAAGTTCATCCAAGAAAGGCTCAGACTTGAAACATACAAGTCATTAGACCTTAGTGTGTAAATGACACCGCATTATTGTCAGGATGATGACGTCACAAATGTTTACTCATCGTTTAATAATTCAAAAGTAAAAAAATTGCTACATTGTAGATGTTTACACCATATGAAAGATTTTTGAGTACACACATTTTTACACATTACTTCCGGTCAAAACACAGTTGAAGAAAATTATATTGATTTTCGACATAGTCTTTTTGTATGAAAGAAAGTCTGACCCCTTTGCTTTCATGTATTAAATGAGCAATGACGTAACTATCTTCAACAGTGCCCTCTCGTTACAAGTTTTTAAAAATGAATCACTTTTTGCTGAAAGCCTGTTGCAAGTTCAAACAAGTTTAAAACATAGCGCAAACTTGTGAATTTCAATGTCTCAAAAAGAAATAAGTTATAACGTCATGATGCCATCAATTGTTTTCAAGTGAGGCTTGATCAAGGTTTTTATTTCAAAGATGCAAATCTTAAGAGGTATAATTAACGTATAACAATACGTCATTCACAGAAATATTAACAATTTGTTTTATATATTTTTCAACAACTCTGCTAATTTCGACATATCTACCAAACACTTCGATTTTTGGATGTCAAAAAAGTGGTTATCTAATTGTGTGTTGTTGGTTTTTTTGCAATTTTTTAATGAAAACATCGGTAGCAACTATGAAAACGGCAAAAACACCTAACATGTTTTATTTTACCTTCAAATTAAACATTGTTTGTACCCTTCCGGAGACTAGATAGGAACACCAGTCCCCTGAATGCATTTTCAAATAGAAATCTCGCAAATACATCTGGGTTAAAATTTGTCGATTTTGTATTTACCTCAGATGGTGCCTATTTTATCAGCGTACGAGCTCTGAATAAGGTGGAGTTTGGCGGCCCGATGGCGTTGACTGTATGTCACAGCACCCCCCTCATCATCGATAACACTCCGCCTATAATTTACAGCATTGCAAACATCACATATGATTCATCTATTGGTAGAATTGGATTGCAAGTGAAGGCCAGGTGAGTTCAATCTAAGGCCTTACTTATGTACAAGATGTGATTGTGCAACCGTATTGTCATTTAATCAAAAAAAATGTTGCTTAAAGATGAGCGGATTTTGTTTACTCTTATCACCATTCCAAACTCAAAACTTAAAGTTACACCTAGAACACAACTTTTTCGACAAACAAAACCCACAACCGAATTGGGTTGTAATGTTTAATTGGGGCTAAACAAAGACTTGTTACCAGACCAGAACTTAAACCTCTTATGAAATCGGGATTGAGCCTTCAAGCCCTAATAGTGGCGGTCTCCCTATTTCGTCGATATCTTTGTTTTGGGTACCTATAAGAAGTCATATAACCTGTAACAAAATTGCCGTGTAGCCAGTGTTCTCACTCAAGATGATGAGACAACTTGGAACGTGGCAGTAGAGGGATCACCTTAAGGGGACTTGTTACTTCAATATTAAGTAATGAACCTCATATTGACTGATTTACAGCGATCCAGATTCACACCTGTTTGAGTACCATGTGGCAGCCGGAAGAACACCGAGGGATATATCTCTATATGACTGGGAAGCCCTCGCGGTTACTCAACAACTTTTCATCGACTTTAAAATTCCAAGTGGCATACCTTGCTGGATGATCGTCAGAGCTGTCAATAATGGTACAAAGTTGTAAACCCATCAAAATTGCGAAGGAAAATGTGAATGTAGGTGGGCCTACAGATGTCACTATCAAATCATTGATCAGGCTTTTGTTTGGTTCACCAATGCACCAATGTGTGTAAAGCACTCTATACTCTGTACTTTCCCGAGTACTGTGGACAAAAATCCACAGGCAGATCACTCAGGTGAGATTCGAACTCAAGTACTTTATCATAGTAGCGGTTATCGAATCACTTTTTTATACGATTTCCGGCTACAAAGAAGTTATAGTTGAAGGGCTTCTGACTGGTAACCCCTAACAAGTTGTTGACAAAATATGGAGACTGCCATCAAACGGATGGGTAGCCCACATCGTAGAGCGCCATTATCATTGGGAAATCTGCCACAACAGCACTTTAATCTGGAGGTCGATGGTTCAAATCTCACTCTAGTCAGTTGTTCTTTGTTCAACACCAAATCACTAAAAAAAAATCAAACTGCCATTTTTGTTTTGGTTTACAAGTAAACATAATGTTACATTAATTGGAACCCGCTGCAACTTGAAATCTTTTAAAATATTTGTTTTATTTATTTATTGACATTGCTGTGTTGACGTTGGAGCTGAACACCTGGTTAACTGGGATTACTCCTGTATGAATTAAATTCACGTTCAATCAATCCTCTTTTATTGCTATGTTTTCCTCTGTAGTTGACCTTCGAACTGTAGAGCGTGCAAATGAACCAATATTTGTCGACGACACCCCTCCAATTGCTGGAGACTTATTCGATGGACCGTATGCTGGACGAGATCTTGTGTTCACTAAAGATAAGAATGAAGTAAAACAATTAATTTCCTCAAATTCCTTAAGTTCTTCGTGATTACTGTAGGGGCTCTCCTCACGCCATCATATATATATATA
>JAUELU010000018.1:7386857-7403072 GCA_032357145.1 Evasterias troschelii
TCAAGTAGTTGCAGGGTCTATCCTGAGAGAGCATGTTACAGATAAGAAGGACTCCATTCACAAGCTTCCACACTCAGGCACTGTCATGTATGAAACAAAATTTGACATTTTTAAAGTTGTGAAACATGTTTGACACGAAAATCAGAGTACATGAAGGTAGCTCCAGTGGTGTGGAAGCAATAGAAACAGTTTTGCAGTATTAAGCACCCCTGGATCGATGAGTCATTCAAAGGTGGTTAAGTTTTGTTAATTATAACTTCATATCCTCTGACAAGATGGAAAACAGTTGGCCTTTTTTTTGGCTCCGACACTTAAAGGCAATGTTATACTGCAAGGCCATCCTAGTGGACAGGTTTACTGAACCTAAATTGAGGGACTTTAAATGAAAATCATGTCTGTTAAACATAAAATAATTAAATCAATCAAATGAATACAAAACATGGGTATAAATATGTCCCCCCTCATGAATGTAGATTGTTTTGTGTGAAGGAGAATACAAAAAAGTAATTTTTACAACTTTCAAGAAAATGAAAATTAATATTAATTTACAATGTTTTTTTGCGAAGTGCATGGTGCATGTCTTATATTTGTGGAGAAAAGTATTTTTATTAGGAGAAAGGTCTGAAGTTTAATACGCAGGGATGTGATATGCTGATTTAAAATTTTGATATGCTAATTTAATATTTTTAAAATGAACTCTGAGAACAAAGCGTGAAAGATTGCGAGCACAAAGCCCACTAATAACATTATGTTTGGTTTTAAAAGTCCTACTCTGCAATTTGGGCATTATATATTGTTTCATCTATTTTTTTATGAATTTGATCTTTAGTAAAAAAAAACTAAAAAATAAAAAAAATTGACAGTCAGTTCTTGCCATGTGACAAAAACAAGGTGTTCGAGGTGAGTGATCGAACTAATTGGTGCCGCCATTTACCTTGTCAATCCAATGACTGGTTCAGGAGTAATAAACAGATTGTGAAATTCCATGATGTCTCTGGCTTTGTAACGTTGAGTCACTTCAATCTTTATGGGCAATGTTGACTGATAACGGTAAAATACATCCAAGTGATTCATCATAAACTGCAAACTGAGCAATAGTTTGAAGAACAAATTGAAGGAAATAAAGATACCGACTTCAGGGGTGATATTTATGCAAGTTTAAAATCACTCAATGAAATCTTCATCTGAAAACATAACATTTCACTTTATTTTGAACCTTCCAACATCCATGAGGATGGCACTTTGTTAATCTTCACTGAAGATGGCTAAATTGTGAAAGATACTTATTTACAGTGACAGGGAAACTTATTCTAACAACTTAACATTTGATCTTTTTAGAAGTCTTTAAGAGATTTTTCTAAAACGACCTGAAAGCAACGACAAGCGGAATATATAAGATATGAATCCAAAATATACTCTTTTTTTTTGATAGCATACTTACAGAAGAGATCTTATCAAATGTAAATAATAACATTCTATTCATACCTTTGCACACCTCCATTGATGGTTTTGTGGTCCAGGTTGACATGAGAACACAGCAAGAGAGTGAATATACGCGCTTCCCATCAACGCCAACAGTCTGTAATTCTCCAATGATGTCACCTGGAAAGAAATTTTACAAATACAAAGGCTTAAATAAATAACACAGGACATTGTGCACAAAATACCCATATCATTTTGAATACCCTTCTCCAATGTTTTCCAAAAAGATTCAAGAAAAGCCCTGTAACACCATCAATCATCACGTCATACAAGGGAGCTCTGTTTTGTATGGCCGCTTTGTTGCAAAATAGTGGTATAACAAAGCAAACTCCCACAAACGAAGTTAATAATTTTTTCGTTACACCAAGTTACCCCATTGTACAAAATTTTAAAAAACTGGAAAAATGTGAATCTTTGCCCTATTCTGAATTCGATTTTCTATATATCTCGCTAATTTCCAAATATCCTTTAAAACAAGACGTTGCACACCCTCCAGCAATATCACTTTGCTTTCAAAAGTGTGGGTTTTTATTTTGTTCTTGAGTGAGAGGTCTTGAAGTATTTGTCTTTTTGTGCTTTGTAAAATTTGCAACAAGTTTGACTTTACTTTAAAAAAACATGATTAAAAAAAAATAATCATTTATTTTGCGATCAAGTTGAACAATTAGGATCATATCAAATAAATTTTATTTACATAAAAGTAAAATACAAAAATGGACCTTAACCATTTCATGTATAATGGTGTTTTGATGCTATATTGGCAAAAAATCGCGTTATTAGTAGGCCTTTGAAATTTGTTGCTAAAACCATTACTGTCTTTTTTCTTCTTCTATTTTATCATTTTTTGATATTTCCCTCAACTGAAATTAATCAAATTAATATCATAATTGTTTGTGGAGAATCAATAAATTGTGCCCTTGCACTGGCTTTAGTCACTATTTTATGCGCTTGCTTTAGTCGGTCACTTGGTGGCGCTATTTTACATGTTTACAGCATGCACAAGCAGACTGCTGTGCAATCACACATAGCTGCCAGCTTGTCATTACAATTGTAATTAGACGAGTACTCAGAAATAATTATTTTAGAAATATAAAAAGGTATTACACTGGTCAAACTGATTGTATTATGGTGTATAGGTCCCAAAAGTATTAGAGATCAGAAGTTTTGAATTACAACTGCAACCGTTTCTAATATCATCATGATTATTATAGCGTCTATATACCATTGCATGCATTCACCGACTTGAGAATGTGATAGTTGAATAGTTTCTCACTTTATTAAAAAAATATATATATATATTTATGAACATTTGTCAGTATGCCTACAGTATGTTGACTTAAAAAAAATGGCTATGAACATTTTTCTTGAACATACTAGAATTGCTATAAACAACATTTTGTTGATGCTGTACAGGGAGGCCCAACCTTTAGCTAATTTATTATTTTTAACAATAAAAATTGTTTTTGTCATGATGTATGGCTATAAAGGAAGCATACGCCCGTCTTATTATTTTTGCTGACGTCATATTTTAAGGGTCAAAGCTAGGCTGTGGGAGGTAGGCTTTTACACTACATTCGTTTCTGATTTTGACCATAAAGCCCTTGGGATGCTCGCAAAATCCATCCAAAAGCTCATGTCTGATGGTAAACTTATGAAGCAGAACGGCGCAGTGTAAAAGCCTACCACCCACAGCCTCGCTTTGACCCTTAAAATATAACGTCAGCATAAATATAGAAGGGTGTATTGTGCACTTAGATAAACCACGTGGTTGGGGAGGGTTAAAACGCCCTTTCAAGGAATGGAATATTCCCATCATAAAAATGTGTTTTTCTGTAAAAGAACACGGTGCTATGTATCCATTTAGTTATTATAACTCAAAATTATCGATAAAAAGGAATTGGTAACTCAATTAAACTGGAAAACACGATTTATTGCTTAAAAATAAAAACATATTTTTGACATGAAACTTGTCTAAAAACGTGAATGAAATGCTCAGATCTTACACTACAAGTTTACATAAAATGCGTTGCAACATTAATTTTAGCAGCATTTAGTTTAAACATACCACCAGAGGGCATTTTAAAATTCAATATGACATCTTTGTTATATCTGAAGAGACCGGATGGGTGGGTGATTGGAGTAGTGCATAGTAAGTGTAGTACAAGTTCAAATTCCGGTTCAAGTGTTGCACCAGACTTGACAAAAACTTCATGTAATCCTGCATTAAAATTATGCACTTGTATGTCTTGAATAACTTGGCAATCTACATTCTAGTCCCCAAGTTCCTCAGGTGTAACATTTGCTGTCTCTCTACGGTGAGTCCTGTCCGATTTCCTTAGCTACCTCCCGCCCCAGATAATAAGACAGTTCTTTTGCAAAACTGAGAAGTCTAACGAATTCCGAATAATATACTCCGCGGCAGTAAAATAAAATAGCAAGACAAGTTCTCAAAGAACAAAATCTACCTAGCAAGTAGGGTGAATGTTGAATACCGCAAATAAAATAAACATTGATACCTCACCATGCAATGCCTCAAATCCAATATAATGTAAAAATAATTTCTAAAAGTTTTCGCTGCCCTCATTAAATCTCTGACGGGGTTTGCATCTCCTGGACCCCCGTCAGAACCAACAGCTGAGACGAGTTGCCCCCAAAATTTGGACTACCTGTTTTACGATCCAGTAAAATCATGTGGACACCATTTTCAATTCCTGGCCAAAACTAAAAGCCTGCAGCTACAGCACATTTTGACAAAGTTTCTTCATAAAATGACACCATACGTACATTGTGCTAGACTGAGAATATAGACGATTCCTTTGCTAGATGAACTCACGAATTCTCAATACCGAAACAGGAGGGAATGGAAGCCATGTTGCTGTCTTAAAGTCGTTCACGTTGTGTCTCAATACTTAATGACGACGTCTTTATAAAGAAAGTCACCACACAATCATGACAATGGGACAAAAGACGCATTCACTCACTCAAACCGAAAAAGCACATTCCTTACGAGCCACTCTTTTCAATAGTGCAGATGGGACTTGAATACAAGTATTTCCCAAAAGGCCTTTTATTCTTCCCACTCAAACTCTGGTAGTTTCCAAGTCAAATAATGATCAGTTAACAGAATTATATCTTTCGCACAAGGCTAAGTAGAGGGCGCTCTTCAAAATTTGTGTTTCACTTAAATATGATTAGAACGGAACAACCGATACCGCTATTTCAAATTACTGTAAATGATATTAATACTATATAAGCTATAACATTCAAAATCTGTGAAAATCTTACGGAGTATCTTGGTTCTCTTTGTTGAAAAATCAAGTGATGCCGAGTAAATATAAAAATGTTGTGTTTCTAGAAAGTTCAGCCCACTAATTTAATTGTCTGTAAAATTTTATTGAAATTAGTATGTAGCTTACAGTTTCATGCATAAAAGACGAAAACAAATTTGTTTGTTTTGTCTAGAAAATCACAAGAGGAAAATGTGAGCCAAAGTCTGAAACCCCACAACACATAGGCTCATGTTTGTTGAGTGTTGACCCAGTAAAGGACTTTGTTCTCCCATTTTTAATCTTTTCTTAGCGATGCCCATCACAGAAGCAATTATCTTAAAACTTGAGCCAAAAGTTGATGTAGCCTTGTAGGCCTATGTTTCCAGAAGAAAACCAACAATCTATGAATTTTCTCTAGGATTTTGTGCCGACCTTTATTAATTAATAATATTTTCCTGGAAAAAAGGACATGAGAAAAGCAATATTTACAAACAGTTTTGCCAGAATTTATCGGTCAATTTTCCACAAAATGAAAGATAGCCTTGCACTTTGCTGTTCTCAATCTGTGCAACTCACCATCTAATTATGACCCGAAGTAGAAGTGTAGGCAGGGGGGTTACTGCATGATACTAGGTTCAGATGCTAGATTTTGAATCTATACCCACTGACTTCCATGTACAGAGGAATCTACTTGATGTCACATGATAGTAAGGCCACACCACGAAGAATCCAGTGATCAGGTTCTCTTGAAAAACTCTTGTGAGACTGCACTTTTGATACTGCTGCTGTTCTTGTGATTCTCTTGCCATATGTTGCTCTCGTGAGACTACTGTTCTCCCAAATATTAAGCTACCCCATTGGGGCAGTTGGGAGCTGGAAGCTTTTGCCCTTTTAATCGGGTCAGTTACATGTCAATGGGGCAGTTACATGTAAATGGGGCAGTAGTTGGGAGCTAGCAGTCCATTGCCCATTTAATTGGGGCAGTTACATGTAAATGGGGCAGTAGTTGGGAGCTGGCAAGCCCACCATTGTCCTTTTAATTGGGGCAATTAATGTAAATGGGTCATTAGTTGGGAGAGCAGTATAGTCTCACTAGAGTTGTTAAGCTACAGTATCATAGTGACAAACAGTTTTACTCCAAACTTCCTGCCTGCTGATTTGTGTTCTGCAGTGGTGGCACTGTGAGAGATGAATACAACCTTGAATAAAGACTACTCATCCCACAGTAAACAACATGGTGCGGACAATGTTTCATCATTCATACTCAACAGATTTAACATTTTTGATTATGAATTACACAAATCAATAAAGGTGATTCAGGGTTCAGTGACACTAATTCTTCTATCTATAATCATTAGGAAGTGTCCATGATGGCACTAGTACATAACATAGTGACATTGAACAAGGAACAGACTAGATCATGAGCTTCTCACTTCAGTTTTGGTTGACCACAGTGACATATAGCTTGTACTTTCCTCTCATGACTTAAGTTAAACCACTGCTAAACCTCCTGAACAAAGTCGTTGATTAAAGCTCCATGATGAAACTATTGTCAAAGGTATTTACCTTCAAGTTCAGAGTGTATTTCTTTTAATATAATTCTTGGTGTAAATTACGATACAAACTGAATGAACTGGGAAATGGCACTGTGCATCATGCCTTATCTTTGAACTTGTTGTGTATGTAGAGTATGCCCTCTATGTTAGCAACGGACAAGTGACACAGAACGTTTTGCCTTGATGTGTAATCATGTGACAGAGAGTAAAACAATTTATTTTCAACAAAAAATGAACAAACTGTCAAAGCAAATACCTTACAATATTTTATTTTTTCCAACTCCAAAAGGTATAAATGACAATCAAAAGTTTGTATATCTTAGGCCTAGGCTACACCAAACTATCATCATCTTTAAACCATGTAAGTTTAATGTAAATCTTTGATCAATTTGTGATTTTTGTCTCACCAGAAGAAGTAGGCCACAGAAATCCTTTAAAAGTGCAAGCAAGGACCGAACAGAGAAGTATTCACCATGGAATTAGGCTTAGCTCAAAAGTTTGGTGCTGCATAGGCATTGATGTGGCCAGGAAGTGTAATTGACTACTACAGCTTCTGATGATTGATACTTTGAAATCAAGTAGAAATAGATCGTGCGACTTGAGTAAGTCTACAAAAGGGTTGTAAGTATTAAATGTGAATTCTGTTAAAAAGAAAGCAAAAAACATGGAAAGTACGGAAATTCTCCCCAAAAATCATTGATTATTGGTTGCTACTGAAAAATCATTAAAATCATGAACAAAAGTAATAATAATTCAGGCATTCATTCCCATTTCACCAGGTTTGAATAAAATTCAGCTCATCATTTCAAATTCATAGTGGGCCTAAACAACAGAGAAATGTAAGGCTTCCAAATTCAGCCACCTTAAAATGGAGTGTGAAGGTAGACCTGGGAGTTGTCTTGGTCTGGTTACCTGTTCAATTTTTCAGTAAAAAAAAAAATCAAATTGACAATTTTCTAGTTCTACCAAAGTAAAACTTACTTTTAGAAAAGGCTAAAAGATGGTTAAATCCACGTCGAGTTACTGGATTAAGAATTAATTTACAAGGCTACTGGCGTGCAGCGTATTTACGCGCCAATCCTTTCCCCCATTTTTAGGAGTCACCCCATTTGAAAGTAGTTCACGCACAATTTGCAGGGGGAGGGGAGCGTTCTTAATAGTGTCCTTCTAGGATGCTAATCACATTCACGCATGCATACAGACACTATTGGTTGGCAAATGCCATAGAGTTGTGACTTCTAGGCAGACTCGCAACAAACGCATAATGCGTCATGCCACCATCAGCCAATATCAACCAAAGACAAACTTTACATTCATTGGGATCAGAGGGGTCAATTAAATCATGCGTACAATTTTACGATAGCGTTTACAAATAAACATACTCTAATAACTACCTCTATTAGATGTTGCAATTCGCTGCTTAGCATAAATCTTTTTTTAACCAATTATCAAACTTAAAGTAGGCCAAATGACAGTCATTTCGTTTTGTAGTGTTTTGACCGCATGTGTAATATGTGATGCAAAACAAGTAAAATTAGTTTATTTTCTAAACTGTCGTTAAAGATATTATTTGTTATTACTATATTTCCTTTGTTGCCACTGATACAAGAAAAAACATACAGGCAGTCAAAATAAAATGGACTGTAATTGTGATGCTAGGAAATTAGCCACTATAAGCGCCCACACACGTTAAAAAAAACTATTTTGTTGTTTGTTTGTTATTTGGAAGCATGTTCCGTGAAGCTGTACTTGCACAGATCTTGATTGGGGCAGCCTCTTAAGGGCAACTATTGCTTGTTTTACATCTTACTCTTGACGCTATTACAGTTTAGTGTAAAATAAAGTATTTGTAATGGTGTCAAGCAACGGCTACTGGTTGCCATTTAGTGTCTACCACCCTCGACCATTCTAGTGTGCTAATCCAAACTCTTATAAGATTCTCTCTTGGCCCTTGACTTGACCAAGAAGAAAACACCCCCAGCGATGATGATGACTAGAGCTAGACTACCAATCACTATGCCAACGATCATCCCAGTGTTGTCTGTTTTTGATGGGGCTTTCGTGGGTTTGTCTGCTACGCACGTTTCCACTGATTGAAAGAAAAGCACATAAATACAAATGACTTACATCATTACAACAGCAATTACAAGAAAATCTAAGTTCAATCATGTAGTATACAAAAATAGAAGACAATCGAGTCCCAATCCCTTGGAATAGGGTATTTAGAAAAAGTAGATGTTTGTGGTGGGCGGGTGGATGGGCGGGCGTCAATTTCTCTTGTTCCTGCAGGAAATGTGGAAGTCGAACCCAGAATTCTTGAAAAACATATCAATAACACCAGAACCTTGTTGCAAAACAACACATCTGCTTCTCCTATGGTCAGTTGTGATTGAGATTGAACTAGACGGGCCCCCATCCATACATCCCACCTGAGCCAGTCACCATTTAGCACCAACCTACATCGCCATTACTGGTTAAGTCTCACCTGTTGTGCATGTTTTTAGTCGCATGATCCTGCCTAGAGTAAAATAACAAATGGGGAAAAAACAAAGGGACAGAAAAATAACTCACCATCCCCAAAGTTGCCTTTATCATCTGATTCATCAGCGAAGGGTTGAAACATGAGTTCCTTGAATGTGACAAGAGCAGGATCCATGGTCAATTCTCGGTTTGTACACTGATAGGTCTTCCCCATTGATCCCTTAACATTGATCTTTTTCTTGTCGTTGAGCATCGTCTCTTCGAGTTTACCTTGAAGCAAAAACCAAATTAGGAACATGGGTTTTGAAGGTACAACAATAGTATGGAGGCTTGGAGGGCCATCGTAAATGTGTTGGTGTATTTCGTGATATCGAGAGTGATTCAACAAGCAAGACGACTTAACAATTAAAGCCTTAAAATGAAGATGCGACTCAAAGTCAGTCTAACTCATAAGGGCTTTGACATGACATCAAGAACAAAGAGTAGACACACAGAAGTCGGATTAGGCATCATAAGAATCCACAAATAGAGTGTCGACACATGGAAGTTGGAATATCTGACTCGATAAATAGAGTGTCGACACACGGAAGTTGGAATATAAGAATCGACAAATAGAGTGTTGACACATGGTAAGCTGGAATACACATCATTATAAGAATCAACAAATAGAGTGTCAACACATGGAAGTTGGAATATAAGAATCGACAAATAGAGTGTCGACACATGGAAGTTGGATAATACATCATTATAAGAATAAACAAATAGAGTGTTGACACACGGAAGTCGGACTTGTATCATTTAATAAGAATTCATTCTTATTAAAAATTGACCATGGAGACTAAGACTTTATTTTCCATCTCAGAGTTTGGTACAATATTTGAAATATATTAACCTCAAAATATGATTCAAAGATTCACATACCAATGTATGTAGCGTTCACATTAAAATAAGGTGTCTCGTATTTCCATTCCATGCTTACGGTGGTCAACTCGAAAGTCTTCTCTAGACTTGTGAACTCAAGGCGGAGGAACCAATTTGGTCGATCGTTTATGTTGATGGCAAAGTTTCTGGTACCTTTTACCGAGCAATTACCCGATGGGACGGAGTTGGGTGCAACGTCAACTACAGAGATAGCGTCTTTACGTATCTGTTCGAGACATTAATTGATGGAAATGAAAGAATTACTCAAGTAATTTTCAGATTGGATTCATTAATGATGTCTGGTACATTGCCTTGCTGGGTTACAAGCGATACTAATTTTTTTTGTCATTGTACTGAATCCAGCAGTGTTGATAGCTCACATGGCTCGGGGCAAGCTGTTGCATGGCTCCTCCAGATCAGCAACGACTTCTCATTGAGCCACACAGTTCATCAGAATCTGTGGGTGAAGCTTCATGTTCAAAATCTCTAACAAAGCTATGATAACCAAGCAGGGTTTTGCACCAGGCATTGTTTATATCAAACCCCAGGATGTTGTTAGGGACCTCCTGCATTGACCTCATCACGCTGCCTTCTTATAATAATGATGAAAAAGCAATGGACAATCTAGTTGCACATCTATGTACGTGTGGCCAGTAAAGATGGCCAATGAGCAAACTTTTTTTGACCTCTCACAGGGTGCACAACTCAAAAAAGTGTTATGTGCATAAGGTCTATCATGAAATTTCATAGTATACAATCAGCCGTATCCAGCGCATAAGTCGGAACCAATTTGAGGAAGAAAATTAAACATATTTTAATATAACTGTGATTTTTTAAATTGCTTATAATGAAAATATGGAAATTGTTTTGATAGACTAATATGAATTTCAAACATTAACCTCGTTGGCGTTGACATTACAGTTGAAGCATGACGTCACAGATTGCGTACTATTAAATGTCGTCACCCAATTGATTGCAAAAATAATAATATTTATGACATCACATTTCTTGTGATAACGATTGTTTTGTGAACATTCCAACTGACCAAATCCACCTGACATTACCATTGCAAAAGAGGCAACCACAATTTCTTACAAGCTATTTTAATGTTTTCCTTAACATACAGATAAGAGTATTGCATTTACGTCACCCATGTCAAAGTTGTCACACGTATATACCAAGAGAATCAATTTAACACCCCAGATTTTGCGGTGTAACAATGTTCCCAGCAAGATTTAATCTCAACCCAAGTTTTGTGTTGCTTGTAACTTACGTCTCCTTCCCAGTACGTGTACTTAATGTCGATCTTAGCATAGAACTGCATCAGAATACACCTCCCGTCTGTGTCGTTCACTTCATATCTGTGAATTAATGAACGGTTGAAACAAAGTGAATTGTAATTAAGTTATCCAAACTTACAGGTCTAAATTGGTAAAATATGCAGGGGTTCATGGATCCAGAACCGTTGTTTTTAAACCATAAATCATTTCATATTGCAAGAGTCAATAACATTAATGTTACAGTCATCGCCTGATAACATATTCAAGATCTGCCTAATGCCTTGACGTGGATGTTGAATAAAACTTCACTTTGACCAAAATTATATTTAACATAACCAGGGTCAATTCGACTCAAAATCAAGGATTGCTTCAGAAATATGGAATCAGCATGGGTGGGATAATGATCAATCTTATTTTGAAATTGCATCTAAATGATGATTGTACCTTGTAGGGCCAGGCATCACAGTAATTGGCCTAGTTGTTGCTTTCATAAACGTTGTGGGTTGGGCAGTTGTCCCGTTGGTTTCCTTGGTCGTAGTGTTAGCCGTTGTTCCAGCCGTCAAATTGGCAGTCGATCCGATTTCAATTGTTGTCATGTTTTCAGTGGAATTGGACTCTGCTGTAGTCATATGTACAGTGGTACCATTCATAGCGGTCGTTGGGGCAGTAGTTGAACTAACCGCAGTTGTTGATTCGGTCGTTGTAGTCTCTACAGTGGTTGCAATGGCCGTTGTAGTCTCTACAGCGGTTGCCATGGTGGCTGTAGACCCAGTGACGTCCGTTTGCGAAATTGCTGGCCCCACCCCTATGAAAATAACAAATTTAGCACTCATATTTGTTGTCCATATCGGTGCTAGGTCAAACAAGCAAAAATTCTTGCATAATAAGCGAATGAGATATAATGTTTAAAACCAGAAAATTCAACAACAGATGCAAGCAATATTATGACAAAAAGAGTCACATCTATCCCTTCTCAAAAGCAATTTACACAATTAATAATTGCTATATTTTTTGAGAAACTGTGGCTTTGTGGTGTAGGATTTCATATAAAATATTGTACCATTGACCTCTTTAAATTGACTGCCAAGAAAAAGGAGAGCAAATGGTGACGTTCAAACGAAGGTCGGCTGACCATCACTTCAAATACACAACTAAAATTTACTTGAAAATGAGAAAACAACTGGCGAAACGATTTCACTGGATATTTGGGAATACTATTTACTTTCAGAAAGTATTTGAAATTGGAAGAACAATGATGTATTTCATCTTTAAACACAGACAATACTTGACAAGTAAACTGCTGTTGCAGTATTTGGAGCTTTAGCCTATATTGATTTCCTTGTAAAGAATACTGTAACAGGAACATTGTTCTTTAATAAAAAATGAGATATTTTGAAGCTCTCCAAACTTACCCAGACACAGCAAGAAAAAACACAGAGCTACGTTTGCCATGATGTCACCTGTATCGTCACGCAGAACAGAAAGAAAACCAAAATGGCGCAGTCTCACTAGACCTTGTGATTCTTATGCAGTGTAGATAACGATTAGAGTTAAAAAATAAGTTGTCTTGTGAAATAACACATAAAATGATGTTTATACCTTATCAATGGACTTTCATCCCCTCGTGCTGTTGAGTCGGTGTTGACAAACCCTTATGACAATGTTGGTAGGCTGTGTCCACAAGTGTGAATAGATCGTCCAAAATAATGGAGCAACAAACTTTGGTAATGAACTTCACAGTACTTGGCACTGATCCAAATTTGGGTCAAGTGAAGCAAAGACCAAGAACAAGTGGTCCATATCACTCGCCTTCTCACAAAAACATGGCAAAAAAGAAACAAAACAGAACCAAACAAAACACTAGAAAAACATGCAATATAAATGTACAGCTAGTATTTTGACAAGGTCTATGATGTAGATTTTGTTACACAAAATACCAACGTCTTGTGAAGTTTTAGTATAATCTAGAACTTCTGCACTCTTTTTGGTGTCACAATTTCCTTTAAAGAAAAATATAAAATAGCTTAATTGTATCTGAGGTGTGCCATGGTAATTCTACCATATTTAAGATTATAAATCAATCATTACCTTCGTACTTGCACAAAATGCATAGTTTTATATTTAAAGTGTTAAGAACCAGGTCATTAAGCCTGACCTTTCCTTTTAATTTGCATTGCCAATTTCTTTTTTTGTAATTGGCCGACTGGTTTCATCTGTCTTTCATCAACGATGACTTGTGTTAAATGTTGTACAGGCCTACTTCAGCAGCTCTTTGAAATGTTGCCAATGTCTTTAAAATAAGTAACTGAGCTGAAATAACACAAACAGACACAACACACTACTTCAAAAAGTTCATATTATTTGCAAAGCTCAAAATATGCACAAAAAGTTTCCAAATATCTGTTTGAAGACTACTTATTTGGCAATAAAATGTATACAAATATGGTATTCTGAGTATTAACAAGCTATGGTAATATATTTAAACAAAATATTGGTAAAAACAACAAACAATTTTTTAAATGTTCAAGTCGGCTGAAAAGGCTTGCTATTCTACCTGCATGAATATTATTTTCATTCAATAGATCTATTATGGCCCTATATACATGTAGTCAGCAAATACCTTTCTCTTAAGTCATGACCTCCCTGTACGTGTGCCTAATATTCCTTGTATCAGCAAAGCCACCATCATCTGTTCCAAATCTTCAGCAACCTCACAACCTTCTAACCAGGATTTCCTAGTGTGTTTGGTTTGAGACACTCTACTCTACAGTCACTCAACACCAACATGTTTGGACTGAAATATATTGGTATGCCTGGCCCAGTTCAGGGCCTACTCCCAAATCTTACACAATCTGACAACTTCCTGAATAAAGACTTCCTTTAGACCATCCTGAATCCTCCGCTCTATGATCACACAATACCAAAATGTATTTGGTATAAGACTGCTATGTTGCTATGCCTGGCCAAGTGTCAAGCAATTATTAAATAGGCCTACCGTCCCAAATCCATCAAATTCAGACAACTTCCTGAATAAAGACTTCCTTGAGACCATCATGAATCCTCCACTCTATGATCACACAATACCAAAATGTATTTGGTATAAGATTGCTATGCCTGGCCCAGTATCAAGCAATTGTTATTCAGGCCTACAGTGCATAATCCATCAAATTCAGACAACTTCCTGAACTTAAGGTTTTTACAGGATTTGGGAGGGTTGGGTTTAAAACAAACAAAATATTTTTTCATGACTTACAGTTCTAAACTTTGTCTATAAGTACCGGTTCAATTTTCATTTTAAAAATGAATCATCCTCGAATTAATAATTTTCCAAAAGCAAATTCAGAAAGCACAAATTAAAGGATTAATAATTTTCCAATTATGCAAAAGCAGGTGTGCCATAAAATATTTGCGAAATAACTTTTAGAGTGCTTTTATAGAACAAATAGCAGATATTCAAAGTGTCAAAATTGTAAAATAAAAGTAACCTTTAACAAAGTAAACTTTAGGAAAGCATGAAACAATTAACAATCATGGCCCTGAAATTTTGCTCAGAACAAAACAGCACAGTTTATACCAGCCAGGTTGTTTGGTGGGGTAGGGTAAATAAATCCCTCAACCCAACCACGCTGTTTCGAGCTAGAAAGAAAACTTTACCCTGATTGTTCTATCAAAAAAACACCTAACCGCTCTTCTGAAAACTCCTCCACTTTGGCCAGCATTTCTCCTTAGAGGTAAGAAGTTTCTAAAAAATGTTTATATTATTTGTTTGACTAAAATGCAGATATTAAAAAATAAAAAGTGCTATATTTCTACAATTCAGAAAAAATATCTTAACCTGGCTTTAGTCTTGGTTCAATATGTTGTTCATCATAAGCTGCTTTTTCAATCCACTCTCTCCCAATCAGATATGAAACTTACCCTTAAGAACAATATTATATGAAATAAAAACTTGTAGCAAGACTAAACCTCTCTTCTATACAGAGTACATGAAAGCACTGAGTATACATATACATTTGTACCAGCATATCACATATCGGTGTAAAAGTAAAACCAAAACAAGGTTTTCCGTCACCAATATAGTTGTTTCACCACAGTAACTGCTGCTAATTACAGGATTTATACTGTCCCCTCACCACAGTGCACTGTCACTATTCCAGTGGTCAAGACTTCACTAGTTCTAGGATTCAGGGGCTATGGGTCCAAACCTCCATTGAAGAGTAGTCCTTGACCTTTGTAATTTGTTTTCCTGTAGGACTCAGGGAAACACTAAGTGTACAGACGTATTACAAATCTGTGTAAAAGTTAAACCAAAACAGTATGCAATTACAACTGAAAAAACCTACCATCATGTGGCAAAAAATTCTTTGTCTTCTCCCAATCAAACTTCAGCGTCCAAACCGAGGCTGGCAGGGAAAAAGTCAGGCACCTTTGTATAAAAAAATGAGCATCAGTATTCACCACACAGGTAGATAGGGAACCTGGCGAAGAAGTCTGTAGCATAAAATCCCAGCATACTCAGTAGGTCTCCATGAGGCTGTATGTGTCACTGGGCGCAGACTGGTGCTTTTTGACATAGTAACAGAATCCAACTGTTCCCAGGAAGAATACACCAAAGATGACAGAGACTACAGTGGTGGCAACCATCCATGTGTTACTCTGAGTATCTGGCTTATTCAGACATGGAACACCTATGCAGGGAGGGATATAAGTAAGTAAACAAAATTTTTAAATGTTAAAGTAAAATGGAGTTAAAATTGTGTTCATATTCAACAACAAAAAACGTTTATTTCCAAATTCCTCAATCAATAAAAATACAATGTAAACAAGAAGATACAATGATTATAGGAAATTGGAAAGCACAGCTTGTGTTAGGGAGTGCCCATACAAATAAAAACAATCACACTGTAAAGAAAGTTTGTAAAACCACCCTATCCAATCAAAATCAAACTGCATGTCTCGTTTTATTGCGTAAAACTAAAGACTGCACTAATTAACCAATCATGCTTTACATGAGATCAGGCATACCGGTGTCGCTCACTGAGCATTCCAGCGTGCTAAACATTCCAGATGACTAAATATAATACATTACATCATGTCATGCCTGCGCGCAGCGAGCGAAAGTAGTCAATTTTGCACCGCGCCGAGTGTTCCTCTAGTCTCTAGCTGTCATGGCGCCGCCCATAGCTTTAGTAGTGATGAACGCACAAGCGTGTGAAGTCGTTTCGT
>JAUELU010000018.1:7481953-7498344 GCA_032357145.1 Evasterias troschelii
CGCCAACATAGGGCTTTATAGCTCAGTAGGTAGAGCGCAGGCTTGTTAATCCAGAGGTCATTGGTTCAAATTCTGCTGTAGTCAATTTTTCTTTGTTCAACCCAAGTATCATTTACAAATTTACCCAGTCATCTTCCCTTGTGGTTTATTATTTGATATATAATAATAATTGTATAAAACAAAATATTGAAGAAGACATTTATTTGTTACTTTTGTTTGAATTATTTGGTGTTAGGGTAGGGGGATGTAAATAATGGCCATGTTATCTTCATCTTGTGAAGGATAACAGTGGAAAGTGACATCCCATTAGAGTGTGGTAGCAGAGTGGTCCAGTACACTTGACTATAGCTATGGTATTGTCAGAGTTTGGATTCACAATTCAGGTCCTACACTTGATTGTTGAGCCCATTAAAAAAATTGGTTTGCCAAGGTAGGGGTGCTTGCATTTGTCTCTTTGTGCAAGTGCCTTTGCCTTAATTGCTTCTATTTGCCCAGGAGGTCAAATAGGTATGTGAGGATCGACCTAGTTATCATGGAAGATATTGATAGACTGATTGCTAATTAAGAACATTATTAATTGTTTAACCACTCTACCCTTGGTAACATTTTCAAGCAAGTTGACCAACAGTGTGAAACCACTCAAACTGCCAAACTGTATGGTTTGTGTATAGTGGCACACACACTAAACTGTGTATAAACAAGTGTGTATTGTGTTGATACATTCACCACATGATATTATGTTGCTGACTTGCGTAAAGACTAGAATTGATAATAATAAATGGTCAGACAGTAGGAGGGTCAATGGTTTGACTGTTAATAATTTTTGCTATGAAACTGTTTTCCCCACAATTTATACTATTTTTTTTTTTACAGCCCTATCTGAAAGAAATCCTTAAAGAAATTGGAATCTACAACATGAGAGCGCCACACAAACAAATGTGGGAACTGAAGCCGGAGTACAGGCACTATACAGAGGGGGACAAGAAGGAAGAAACTAGGTAGTAGTCTGGTGCCTCACCTGTGCAAAAGAATTACAAACCTCATGGAGTGAACTGGACATGTCTGATATAGGACTTCATGAAGAACAGAGTTTTATCAGGTCTGGAAGCTTGAGGGACAGAAGTATTTAAAAAACAATCAATTTTGTAAAAGGACATTTTCTCTGATTTGCAGAATGGACAAGGTTGTTTTTTACATTTACCTGAGAGATGTTTGAGATTTGTGTTCACTTGTTTGGCTCCTCCAATGAGGAATTTTATCAAGTCTAGATCAAAACCTCTTTACAAAGTGACGTGGAATTTTAAAAGAAATTCAGATTTTGTATAAAAACTCCTTTGTCAGATTTAGTAAAAGGCAAGCTCGTTTTTACCCCTGTAACTTCTTTGCTCTCTCCCATATCCGAGAGAGGTATGTTTTGAGATTTGTCTTCCCTTGTTGGCTCCCAAGTGAGGAATTTGAACAAGTTTGGATCAAAACCTCTCTAGCAATTAAATTCCCCAGTATTCTTGCCTGACCCTATCCCAGAGCCATCAAAATACCATACTTGTTGCTAACTCAACACCTAAATTTTAGGACTTCGTGAAGATTTGTATGCCTGGTCAAATTCTAAGAGTGGCTGGCTTGTAAAGTACCTGCACACAATTACTGACTATTCATTATTATGTATTGCATTCTACTGAGGAATTTTTGTGATGAGTTTCTGAGATAAACTATATTATGTTCAAAGTAAATAAATATGAATGCCCTTGGAATGAATGTATCTAGCTTCTGTGTGCTCCTGCTGGTATGTAGACATTCCAAAATTTCATTTTACAAATGTAAATAATGAAAATGTCGTCTTTGTTTGTGACAATGTAAGCCACCATTCAAAACTGAGTTGTATTGGAAGCCATAGAAATTATAACAGGTTTGCAGGCCTGAAATTTCATCTTTGAGAGGGCAAATTCATTTTCATTTTGCAAAGGACACTTCCATGGGCAAATTGTGAGAAAACCTTTGAAGGGGCACTTGGGCAAAGACCAGGGCAACAGATGCCATGGCCTCTCTGGCTTCTGTGTAATTCCAGGCCTGGTTTTGTATAATTTATGTTTTAGTCAGAATAAAACAAAATCTAAAAACACAGCCAAAGTTTTTCCTGTTGGTGAATATGTCAATGTATATCTTTAACCCTAGCAGTGTCCTTGGCTGATAATCAATCTGATTTTTGGACGGTGTGTTGGCAGAGCTGATTAGATTGGCCCTATTTATAAAGCATGGTTACAACATACCTTGAAATGACCTTTGTGAAAGTTCGACTTGAGACTCAAATAACTATTGGGAAGTGAGTCAAAGGCACAATTCCCCCCCCCCCCCCAATGTTACCGTTATCTGCCCACTATGTCTGCTGCCATCTAGTGTACCAAAATTGTAAGGATTTCAATGAAAGCTAATGTAATGTAAGCCTTTCAAATAGCTAGGGTGCTATATTATTGCTTCACTACAACAAAAATGAGTGCATTGAATTGCAACATTTAACCTGAGCCAAATTTCATGGCTCTGTTTTATCACGAAATTGTGCACTGATGGTCACCCACCATTCTCCGCTTACTGGGTAAGCACCACAGCAATATTAGTGAAGAATGCTTGGTATTAACATGGAGTATACACAAACACAAGCAACAAGTCCACGCTAACGTTAAGGGAGGTCTGTTTACATTAAGGTTGTTTTTTATACAATAAGTAGAGCCAGAAAATTCTGGCTTTTTTCTGCTTCAGAATATACAGCAGTAGCCTTCAGCTTAGAATGAGCGAATTTAATAGGCTGCTACAATGCTAGACAGTTGTTATGATGGTCATGGATTGGTGTATTAACTAGGCATACATTTCATCCTTTGCTCATTATGAATCTTAATCTATTCTGTTAACCACAAAAAACTTGCTGAGCACAAACAAATCATGCTTATTCAAACCAGCTTACCAACAAAAATGTAATGTAATGATTTTCTGTGACTTATAGGCTACTCTGCTTAATTATGCATTCCCCTGAGTCCTGTGGGGAAAAAAATCCACCATCATACAACTCAGGTGGGATTCGAACAAACAAGCCTCGCATTTTAGAGCAGATGTCTTGCCATAAGACCATCGAGCGTGATCGGTGGTGAGAGGCCAGTCTTGTTTCCACAGGACTCTGGAAAGCACCAAGTATATAGTGCTTATCACACATCAGTATAGGGTAAACCATCCCCCCCAAAAAAAAAAACCCTAAAACACAAAATCTATTAAAGCACATCTTTGCAAAAATTTCTTTATAAAAATTGTCCCAACTGAAACCTTCCCCACTCTCTTCCAGCTACAAACCTTATCTTAAAATCATTAATCAAGAGCCAGTGTGCTGTTAGCAAATAGATGAGGATCGCTAGTAAAGAAATCTGCAATGATTAAGTAATTGCTCGCTCACAGCAATCCAAAATTGGGACGTGATATTATTAGTCAGTTTGCTTTGGGCTGTCCCAGGCAAACAGCTTCACTGACACGGCAGACTGCACGACTGTTTATAAGTAATATGGTTACTAAATAAACTTTGACAAAATTCAATTACTGATTTTACTGTTACTTAACTACACTACAATAAATGGTTATCAAGTTTTTTAATTTAGAGGTTGTGATTAAGATAGTAACTGCTGTGCTAAAAAGATTCTGAATTCTAGACCTGTTATTTTGGAAGGATGTTTAAAAGATGCTGTTTTTATCTGCTAATCAAATTCTCTGAGTTTCAAATGAAACCTAGTAAGAATTATTTTACAGTTAAGGTGTTTTTCTGGAAGAGAGTGGCTTTTAGGTGGGAGAGTCATTGTTGACAAAAAGGTCTAAAAACTAGAGTCGAAGTTTGAGGAGTTATGTTCAAATGATCGCGTTTCAACTCTTTGGAAATCCTGTGAGTTATAGATTTCAAGGAGCTTTTAGGAACTTTATCCTCAGTGCTTTAGAAGTCGACCAATGAGTGTTATTATTATATTTTTTTATCTGAAGAATTTTAAATTTTATTTTCACCAAGAAGGCATAAAAATGTCTGAATTCAGATACACATCTGAAATTTCTCGTCCCTGACCTTTGACCTAGGTAAAGGGCAAATTTAGTTAGCCAATGAATCTTTGTAAATTGTCAAATAATAAACCATGAGGGAAACTGACTGGGTAAATTTTTAAATGATTTAGGTTGAACAAAGAAAAATTGGCTCAAAGGATTTGAACCAGATTAACGACCTCCAGGTTAACGTGCCGGGGCTCCACCAACTGAGCTATCAAGCCCTATGTTGGCGGTCTCTCTTCTTTGCAAATTGTGATGTTATAAGAGAATTACTATGGTGATAATGACAACTCACCTCCTGCTGATTTATAGCTATGATGTGATTTAAACAAGCCAAGGTCTGGAGTAGACCTTTTATACTAACCAAAATGTTTTGCCAGAAACTTTGTATTTATGTATATGACATATTTTGCATTTTAACTGAGCGCTGCCCTCTGCTCTTACTTCTGAAATTTTCACTGATTGAATATTTATCTGGATTCAAAGAATGTTCTCTGAGCATATTTGAAGATGTGGTTTCGTTGATGTGGCTTATCTTGTCCTGGCCTGTGATGAGTGGTCTATATATGGGGAGAGACTGTCCTCATTCTAAACTCTGTTTCAACAGCCATCTCTGTATCGCATCCAAGGTGTAACTTTACACCCCCAGAAATTATTGTCCATTCATATGTTCTCAATTTCATATGAACCATCTGCTTGTAATCGCTCAAGACATTGACATTACACTAATGTGAGAATTTATTATGCTTGTTGGAGGACAGTCTGTCCCTGAGACAAGCAGATGACCTTAATACAGGCTTAGATTCCCCCTTACAAATGCCACTCAGTGATGTGTGTAAGTAGGCTGGATTATGTGTCATTAAATCGTAATTTGTACAGTTGAACACACTGTATTGTTATAGTGCCAAATAAACCAATACATTTTAAGTTCAAAGGGTACTCGGTTTTAAAATCGTAATGTATGATGTTCTGATGATTTAGTTTATAATTAATTTAAAAAAGAAAAAATTACTGAAATGGGTATTCATGTTTTCTAGAAATTAATGTGTCCACGCTTATTCTTCACTTTTGGCTCCATCTGAAATTTCAATCTGTTATTTGTGGAAACAAAATTGCAGTTGAAATTTTACACGTTTCTTCTTTAGTTTAAGGCACATGAAATACACATGTAATGTGTTTACGAAATTTCTCAGTGGTTATTTCAGACGGAAAATTTCCTTGGGTTTTGAAACCGAAGTCACACCAGGCAAGGCTACTAAAAACAGTTCATTCCATGGCGAAACACCAATGCCTTCTTGTATTCAATCATTTTTGTCATACAGCTGATGAAATATTTTAATTGTAAAAAAATGTATGTTCAAGACATTTTTTTTAACCAAAGCATGGGCCAAATTTTACTGCAAAATTCTCCTCTGATGACCCATAGATTCACAGGCTTTAAAGGGCGCTGTATTAAAGGGCTGATTTCTGTGGCAAGCTCAAGCAGCTCATTTGGTTACATATCTAATACAGTGTCCATGGTGTACATGTGAGCAAATAGCAGGACATTCACTGTGAAGTAACTCCGGCAATTCATTCTGAGTACAAAATTAATTACTTTTAAGTTTTCTTTTTAAAAAATTACAAATAATTTATGCACTTGATTAAATATGATTTGTTATTGTAGGTCTATTTCTTCTTGACTCGTATTGGTTTCGACCTATGATCTGGACCTGCAATGTCAACCTTCCAATGACAGACAGATGACACAAGAATAATGAAAACGTGCCCCAGCAATAAATTGCAATTAAACACCATGTGGATTGCATTCATATTTTTATTCATTTGCTTCTTTTATTAAACCAGTGCCAGTTGGTTATACATGCATGAAAGATACCATATGATCATCAGAAATAGATGACTACGTTGTGTACGCTGGCCCTGCAACTTTGTATAATTTTCCCCCATGAATAAAATATAATAAAAATGTGAAGAATGTCTGATATTATGATGAATGGCAGTCGTGGTAGACACTATTTATAATGTTCATCGGTAAATTGTTTACATGCAGTGCAAAATCATACGAGTCTATTCAAACTGAATATGGCAATGCTTACAAAACTGTCTACATTCCAGAATGGAAAAAAAGGCTTACTGAACGAGCTTAAATTTTCTTTGTCTTATAATTCTAGGAAAGTGTTTAACCAAAATTGTTCTTTATATAAAACAGATTTATTAAATGTATTGCAGCATTGAACATCCATACAATTTAAAACATTAGCCTCGAAACAATTAATACTTGAACGGTGAATGAACATTTTAAAAGTTCCTTTACATTGAACAACAATTAGAATGAACTCTTACAAGTTAAAACAAGGTTGCTTAAAGGAGAAGTCTCATCGTGCATTAATTGAACAATTCAGTGAAATCTACTTGACAATTTCACAAAGTCGTGTAGAAGAAAAGTGCTTTTACAATTGGCAGGGAACCATAAAAGACCAATGAACAATGAATATTGCACAGTAATTTGGCTGGTAATCCGATTCTCTTAAGCCAGACTTTTCTGTTCCCGGCACAATTTTGTACTTTTATTTACATGGCTTTATGAGATGACTGTCTTCTGATTGTGGCTCATAAAATCAAAGCCATCACTGGGGATGATTTGTAAGGTCATGCAGTATGTGAAAGGTCAAAGGTGAAAATACCATGCCCCAAATTGTTCAGTGAAATCACGATAAGATATCTCATTTAACGTTAAACGTATAAAACATTGAACAATTAATTGGGTAACAATATATGATGTGAATATAATTATTTTAATTATAGCAATTACAAACAAAACATCATTACTTTTTTTAACAACCTTTAATTAACATGAACCCCCCCAGCCCCCTTAAAAAACACCCCAAAAACATCCTATCCCTAACCTAAATGTTTCATCTAAACCATTGAGATTCCTGTTGACATACACTCCATAATAAACCAGTTAAAACTTTATAATGGTGGGCTGACACAAATATCCAAAGTGCATGTAGCAATTAAACCTTATTGCCCATATTATGAATACAGACAGTAAATTAAAAAGATCACCTTCAAAGTAACATTTACCTTGTTTAATTAAGTCCAAGATTAACTTCCATTTAAAATCGTGGAAATATTGTATGCTTGGCATACAATTATTAACAGCAATTCATGTGGTGCAAGATTTGGACATTTGAATTGATCGGCTTGCAGACTTTCAAAAATATTGATGTCACAAGCCAAGGGTGCATGAATTGAGCTTGGGTAACATTTGCACAATTCAGTGTTTATGCAGATACTTCTACAATTGGGGCTCAATTTTTCAGAGGCTTTAGCCCCAAAAGAGCTTAGCACTCCAAGCTTACCAGACAAGAGGACCAGTCAAACTACCATTAGAAACATTGTCTGTAATAAGTTTTCTGCTTAGTTTTGTTGTTGGTAATCTATCTTGTCTATTTGTCAATATTTTCAGCTGAAGCAGCTCTGAAGCAGGGCTAGACTAGTGATAGGAATTCAATGAAATCCCAACAAGATATAAAACACTTGAGGCATTTTTGTTTGAGTGTGGGTTTGATTAATGAGTGTGGGTTTGATTAATGAGTGGGTTTGTGTTTGCAATGTTAGGTGGGAGTTTTCTTTCTGCATATCACACATACTCTTCTCAGAATAAACAAATGTATTGTACACAGCTCCTCCAATAACAAGGCAGGTGTGACATCATGTGAAATAATGTACTGCTACATGGCATACACACAGACTGTCAATATCAAATAATTGGTGCCGATTACTTTAAATGGGTTTCTGATTTTACTAATACACAGACAAAGGTAAGAGAAGCTGAAGGGAAACAATCATAATAGTTTGGGTTGATTTTGTGAATCGTTGGATATCTTGAGAAAACACTACGTCCCTTTATTTTATAAGCTGAATAAGAAGCACCTGATTCAACCACACCAAGAATATGGAAACAGTATTTTTGTTCTTTCACGACGGCCACAAACTAATGAATTGTGTGAGTCATGCATTAGGAGCATAGACATTTACTGTAAAAACGGGTGTAGCAAGGATGCAGCTTGGCTCCAGTAACTTACATGTACAGGGTGCAGCATTGTAAAATTATATATGGAAATTTGTCTCAGTAAACCATTTGTTTTGTACCGCAGTGTGATTATTAAGCACTGTATACTCAGTACGTCCAGAGTCCTAGATGGAAACAATCCACCAGAACCTCGCAACCTTTAGCAGTAGAGTTAGTACATGTATGTCTCAACAGCTATAATGTACTGAGTATGGCTGTTTCGATTCCCTGCTATTTTTGGCATAGCAACCAATTTTGCTTAGCACTATTTTCTTTTAATAGTTTTATGAAATTGGGCCCAGGGCCCTATTTCACGACTCTGCTAACTGTAAGCAAAATATCTGTGCTTACAGAAGAGGAAATCTGCACTTAACGTAAGCATATTTCAGGAGGCAAGGAATTTTTGCTTGTCCATCACGCAGCTACTAAGAATTTTTCACTTACACAGCTATTGCAAGAATCTGGCACTTGCCCCTGTAAGCGGAGAATGGCGAAGTAAGCAGAGCCATGAAATTGGGCCTAGGTTCCTTAGCACTTCTATTTATTATTTTCCTCTTAAGGCATGCTTAATAGCATGGAACTGGGGTGTAAAATTTCAAAGTTAGTTGTTCACATGGGATCACAAAAACTAGTTTCATCTTACCAATACCTTACTTTTAAGGGTGACAAGGAGCCTTTCAACCTAGTATTAGGAAATCTAAAATACCTACAGGATGCTAACACATACAAGTAGGCAATAAATCCCAACACTAGGGAAGTGGAGGCCAACGTTATGTGTGAAGATTTCAACCTTGATGCTGACCAATCTACATGTAAGTCACTCCACCATCTGGCACTAGAAAAATCCACAGAAATGGAAATATCGAATCTCGCTAAATAAATGATGGTAAATAACATAAGCTTGGCTGTGTGCCAGATGTGACAGACTGCCTAACATGGAATTTGTCCACCCCCTCCAGCTGTATGATGCTAAACCTCAAGATGTTTAGACACGTGTGTGTCTAGGCTGTGATCCAACAACTTGATACAATACAATAAACATGAATTTGAGTGAATTTCTCCACTTAGAAGCATCAAATCCTAATACATGTGCAGTGAATACTGATTATTTTCCAGTTTATAAAATACAAGAAACACAAAATTCATCGGCAAAGACCATTTACTTCTTTGAAATATTTACCTGTATAAATTTGTAAAGTATAATTTCTTGAATGACACAAAATTCAAAACCAGCATTGGATACAACATTAATTATACTGTCTTTGTGAATCATGTTTCTCTGCAACGACCAATGCAAAGCCAGGCCCTAGCATTGAGAATACGGAATCAATCACAACTTCATGACTTGCTTTGCATATATTTGCATATTTTGCTAAAAGTCTAGGGAAGCATCACTGTGTGGTGGAAAACTCATTTTCTTTAGCCACAAAATAAATTGTTCGGTAAAACTTAATAATAAATCTTGAAATTAACCTTTTATAAGTAGCAATGTGAATGTTACTGTACCTTCTCAAACCCACATACAGTATGCCTTGTTTTCATTTACTAAAAAATAAATTATACAAATTAACTGTAAAATTATAAAAACAATAAATTCACTATATATAATTTCTATGATAATCTTTCAGTCATATCACTTTTCAAATGAATACAATTTCCTGCTGCAACAACGACAATGAGCTATTTTAATTTAAAAATTATAATAAGATCGCGGTAGACACTTCAGTAAAATATTTCATAAATATTTCCTTGGCAAAGAATTATCAGCAGGAACAGTCGATGTGTGTAAAAAAAATATTGTTAAAAATCAATTTGTTTTAAAATCAGCGGCAAATTCTGGCAAAGGTTATATTTCAGTAAAACAAAAATCACTTCAGTGTCTAAACATTTATCAGCCTTAAAATGTGTTTTTGTTGAGTTGTAAATAGATGCTACTGTTATGACACACTTTATGAGTTCCTGACAGAAGTCAAATAATTCACATGAACAGCAGTACAACACGCTGCTCTCAGCAGTTATGCATTGAAACCATGAATGAACTAAAGGGAAGATAGTGACATGTTTAAATGAGACACATTATTAAAACCATTAATAAAGTTTGTACCAATACATGAACAATTGGATTTTAACTTTCTTAGATTTAACAGGATTTTTTTTCCAAGGGCATAAAATCATCAAAACAAAACAGTAGTGTTGACGAGAAAATACAATCATATCATAACATTGATAATACGTTAAATTTGTTGACCGAAAGACAATTTTCTTTATGTAGACTTGGCTTTAAGGTGACGTTATAATTTGTATTATGTTTGCCTGGAATAAAATAGTGTAGATTAAACATCACATCTACAGACATTTAAACACTTGCATCCATATCTAAGACATTATGCCTGGTTTATAACTTAATGTAACCAATTTTGGACCGTGTGAATAGTTGCACCCTTTCCATAATTATATGCATTTATTTTTAAAACTATTAAGTGTATGGTATGAATTTTAAAACACAATGGCAGTTCTTTGAGACTGTGGCAGCATCAATGGCAGTTAAATCATGAAGTCGATAAAAAACGCAATGTTTTTGTTTATAACTTGACGTATGAGGTTATGATGTCATGTTATTTATCAATACTGTCTGGTACCCCGTGTAGTTTATGATGATTACAAATGCAGCACAAACACACCAAAAAGGGAACCAGTTATATTTAATGCCTGGCAACCTCACTGTGGTGGTCATGGGACTTAACACACATTGTAGGAGAATGGCTTAACAACATGATACAGGTCTATGACATTGCATACTTGAGTAAGAATCTTTGATAAGGACTAAAATCAACCAAGAAGTCTCTCACAAACCTTTACATGCTCAAATTTTGAAAAATGCCAACATTCTACACAGCCCCAATTCTAAGTGAAGAAAAAACAATCAATTACTACACTGGAGTAATTCAGCTCGTTCATACATTTTCCTTCAAGAGAAACAATTTGTACACGGTCCAAATTTGATGTGATGCTACATTGTATTTTACTGATGTCACATTGAATAAATTGAGGGTGAATATTTGACTATAGGGGTAGGAATGGTTTCCTACATACAGTATACTGTACAATCTCACATGCCAGTAGATGACAAGTAGTCTCCTAGCTTGATGGTGGCACTGTTTAGATCTCCAGCTTGGGCACCTTCACCAGCTATGACAATCAGAAGAGCTGGATAGGAGATAGCCAAGGAGAAAGAAAGTGCTATTAATTGACTGAACTTTGGCCCATTCCACAAAGAGTTAAGATTGATCTTAACTTAATGTATTAATCTTAATGAATCTTAATTGCTAAGCAAAGTGTGATGTCACAATACAAATCACTATGGAAATACTGACAACACATCTTAAATGAATCTTAGTGCTTTATGAAATCCAGCCTAAGGCTGGGGGCTGTCCGACAAGGGCTGGCTGGCTGCCCACTAAGATCACTGACACTGCCCACCAGGGCAAGGATTCAGGCATGTCCTTGTGTGATACAATTGCTGAACTTTTCTGAGTACCGACTCTGTCTTTCTAGGCCTTCTTGGCGATGACAAGCAAAAGTTTCTTGTCTGAGAACACTAGTGTCATGGCCAGGATTCGAACCCACACCCTGATGACTCAGCCAACAGGGCCGATTTGACACTGACAGGCTTAAACTTATACTAAAAATCTACACTTTCATGCACTGTGTGTACAAACAATACAAGAAATCTTCCTGCCTGGCTACCACCATACCGTCATGTGATACAACAATTAATACCCTGATCTTGTATGACCTACTTAAGAAAAATGAGACTAATTAGCATGCCAGTGGCTTCAAGGCTAATGGAGGGGTTGGCCTACTACCTATGTTGGAATCAGGCCATGAATGTGTGCACAACAAATAACTGAATACATTTCCATTCACAAACTAAAGGAATGGTGCCATTACACTGTGTGTACAGTTAACTCATCATTCTCTTTATATTCTTCTATGTAAATATGCTAATGCAACATTTATGTTTTTTATGGGCTAACATGCAATGAATGTATACATCAATGGTTTATGGAAGAAACTCTTATTTGATCTCTCACTAAAAAGTCAATAAACACACCATACAGCCAACTTGAACATTTGCACAAATCACAATGCCCATCAGTGGTCACATTTCAGTGTTTTGTTATGTATTTATTTTGTGCACATTCAACATAATATCCTTGTTTGGATTTCTGCAAACAAAATAAGCAGACTTAGTTTTACTTGTGTTCGTGTGTGCAGGGGAGGTTTTTTTTAGAGTCACTGTAAAAACATTTTGCAGAGGACTCTGACTCTGCCTACATTATTTCTTCTTCTTCAACATTCTCAGTTAAGCCCTTAGAGCAATGTTTTGGCCTTGGTCTGTTGTCTAATGTATATTGTATCACAGAGCTGTCCATTTAAACACAATCACAGTTAAGCTGCCATCCAAACCAGCGGGTGTTTTGGGGCTTCAGGCGTTAGGAAACTGCCATCTCCACATCGCCCTTTAGGCTACATTTATGACAAGCACGCAGTCTCAATATTTGTACTTTACATACTTTACCCCTGTATGGGAGCTGGGAATCACTGGTTATTACCTGGCTATGGCCCAAGCCATCGGTGTCAGCTTTCAATTGGGTTAACTTGACATTAATACGCTAAGCGTGTCGCGGTAGGGAACCATGGTGACGGTTCAATAAGCATTGATGAAACTGCTTCAGAGAGCGTGTTGGAGAGATGACAATTTGCAAAAGTGCCAGGGTTTAATTCTACAATTTGCATTTTTGTTGTCTCGTAAGTGTCTGCTTCCAAAACAAGAAAATGCTCTGAATCATTCATGCACTATGTTTTTTACAAAGATGTACTAATGTACAACATGTATATTGTAGAGCAACATGAACAGAGCGTTTTGGGGGATGCAGATTTGAACCACATATAAGTGGTACATGTACATAGGCAGTCCACAGTTTAACATTACAACAAACTGGTTGGATTTTTTATTATCTTTTGGGGGGAAATAATCTATGTATTCTTTCAAATCCTCAAAGTTTCAAGCAAAATATTCCTTAGAAATTAAAATTGAAACTAATTATATGACATGTATGTTTTAAAGTGTGCTTCTGTCTGGTCTCCCATCAGGCTTCACTTGTTCACTTAAATAAAGACTTGGTACATACAACAGCTACCTAAATACTTGAAATAAACTGTACTTGGTTTACTTTTAGGAGGAAGTGTGGCACCGATTATGTATACATGTACCTGGTAGGCTTCTTAAAAGTTTGCATTTGAAAAACACTAGACTGCAGAACTTGTTTAGTGTTTGAGTTATTGGACACGTTTTTAATTGACAAGACTCTCTGGCTAGTGGTCCAATGGTTATTTCAAGCCCAGAACAAGTCACTGACGGGACTTTGATCAGCAGTTCTGCAATTTTTAAATATTAAATTGAATCTCAAGTCTTAAAATCCAATTATAATCCATAATCCTTGGAAATGCATGGCACTACTGGTACAATATTGCCAGGTCCGAACTTAATGGAGGCATATGCCTCCATACCCTTGGTTATTGCCTTGAAATGTTCCAGTATCAATTTATATTTCTCTCATAGAGGTAGCCTTTGCATTTAAAATTGAAAAAAAAAAAAAATTACTTCATGTACATGGATCAGTATCAGGCCTAAACATGAATATACTAATGGGGAGCAACACCAAGGACAAGACTAGTGCAACAGAAGTCTGTGTAACCTGACACTATTGACTCCTTCAGAACATGGAACGCACCTCCACACAATGTGCTACAATTTCTGCCATTTTTTGAGTAAATTTTGTTTGACTTCGAAAATGGCAGACATGAAAGATGTGTTATGAAATGGGTCAAGAATCTTAAAAACTTGATTAAAAAAAAAATATTTTGGGCCATTATCGGTATATGTAGAGCTGCTTTTAATTAACCTTTCAACTTTGACCTTACCTGTTTTTGATTTATAAATGCAGAGAGATCCAATGCCTTTCTTCTTTCCAAATATTGTTGTGTCATCGTTCCTTAAGTACATGAATTTCATAGAGCCTATTTTGATGCCCATGCCAGCTAGTGGACTGGGATTTTGTGAAAAGGACGATGCGATTGATGTTATTTCACTTGGTGCAGCCTGTAATAAAATCAAAGTGAAGTATTATATGAAAGTAGGCTACCAAAGTGCCACTTACGTAAATAACAACATATTAAAAAAAAAAAACATGAAAAGGCTACAGATTTTCACTATTAAATCAGAGTAGTCAGACTTGCATTCCTTTTTTGTGGTTTTCAGTTGGGGGAGGGGGCGGGCTAGTCTGTTTGGGGGGGGGGGCTAATCGAAAACAAGAAGATACTTGCCACGCCAAGTCATACAACTTACAAGATACACACTCTTGTGTGACTTCGTATTTCATGACAAGAATTACCATCAACTTTTTTGTTATTTGGTTTGCGTCAGGAATCTACATTTTCTACTCTGCTAAATAACAACCAAATTTTGGCATGATTATACAGAGTTTTGATTTACAAAAGCATTTAAATCCATTTTCCGTGGCAGTCAACATTCTGTGTAGAAGTCAATACAAATTTAATTTCTGCTGAGTTGATAAAATTTCAGTATTTTAAATATTATAATAATTATACACATTTTTCTTTACAATACACGGTGTTACTCATAATACTAAATAGGTCTACAATGTACCTCACATGGCATTAGGCCTATTTTTGTTGTGAAGTAATTTGACGTTCAACTTCAAGTAGACTAGTAGTTTATACTTATAGAACTTTCTGAAGATCTGCCCAGTCATACAACAAATATTAGAAGTTACAACACACTGCAAATGATTCAAATGAACATTTGTTCAGTGCTATGTGCACTATTATTTATGTAATTTATAACAATTTATACTTTCAATTCTAGGCCTGAAAATTTAAAAAGTAGAAATAGTATACGATTATATGACATTTTATTAGGCCTAAGTTGTGGAAATTTACACAGCTGATTTGACTTGGTTGAGCTTGAGGGTTTTTATATCTTTATACTATTTGTAAATTCATCCATTAATTCATGAAATAAATATGGATTAACTTATCCAAGGAGTATAAACCTTTTATTTTCTTCCAATTAAGAATTATATAATTATATATAAGACAAAAAGATTATGCACAGGAAAATCGGTCAACCACTGACTCAGCGATGACCACCTGATCATGCTGCTGATGACCAGTATGACTGACAGTGACACACGTCCACAATGAATGTCAGTGTTAATGCAAAAATTACAAATACAATTTCTTTCGTTTTTTAAAACTTGGTCACTGTCTGTCCTGTCTGTGCAAAACAGACAGATTTGAAACCCGTCTAAACTCTGTGTGACAAAACGCACTGGACAGGGTAGGAGTAGGAAGAGGCAAATTCTTCCCGCCCCTTTTATTATTTTTTATTTATTTAATCGGTCCCCTATGAAAAATATTTATTTTACATTTTAGGGCCCTAACCCTATCGATAGAATACATCCTCAGGTGTATATTGGTAAAAACAAAACATAAAAAAAACGTCCGGAAGGGGGTGGCAGGCTCCGGAAAATTTTCCCAGTTTGCTAGTGTCGAGGAGTTTTGGTCAGGCAAGTTGGTTTCACGAGTTTGATTAATTTAAGCGGCAAATTCACCTACCTGCAACGACCAAGGTTTGTTCGTAGACATCCACGGGTTGCCGTCACTTACTCCAAAAATCCCAACCTTTGAGAGCTGACTTGGTCCCGACTCCCCACGTTTCTGGATTTCTGCAACATAGTAGCCATCCAGGGAGTCTTTGTATGCATCCCAAGCCATTGTGTTATGTATTTTTGTTAAATTTAGGGCACAAATTGGTCACCAAGGACAGTCTTTTGGAGAGTACTCGACTTGAACGAACAGACAACTCAAATGATTTCCACACAATCGATATCAAAGCACACCCCGCGCGCGCGCGCGCGTGCCGAATATAGTCTGGTACAGGTGCCATAAAGATATAAGAAGATTATAACTCATGGTCTGGTTCCAGACCTAAAAACGTGATTTAAAACATACGCCCACTAAGATATAATGTGGGCGGGGCTAGATGTCGGTAAGTAGGGATAGGGGCCGGGGGTTTTGGCGGGGTAACCAATAATTGTTTCTGACGTCATAACCAAAACGGTAACCGAGCTCACAACTCGGTTATCGTTCAGTCTGAACA
>JAUELU010000018.1:7577235-7591820 GCA_032357145.1 Evasterias troschelii
CCACTTTTTTCTGGTGATTGCAATGACCGATTGAGCTTAAACTTTCACGGGTTTGTTGTTTCATGTATATGTTGGGAAACACCAAGTGAGGATACTGGTCTTTGACATTTACCAAAAGTATAAACTTCTAGTCTTTCCAAAGGTTTTTTATAAGGAATTTGATTTTGATTAAGTGTAAAGTGTAATTGGTTTTGCTTGATGATCAACACAGGTTTCATGTCTGGATTTCCTGCCGGGATGAGAAATTAAAGACTTTCGTCGGTATTCAGACTTTTTAAATATTTCTGCTTGGTGATAGGTAATTAATGTCTTTTATCTTAAAGATGCCATATATCCAACTTGTGAAAATGTCAGGTCGTGATAACACAGATAAATGGCTTATATAAATTATGCTTAAATTAATGTTATATATTTAAATAAATCCTTGCGGTACCTGCTGCTAAGGATTCAAACTGCCTCTAGCCATTGGGCTAGCTCGGTGGTCTAGTGGTAAGATACATGTATAGCAATGCAAAGGTCGTTGGTTCGAATCCCATATGAGTGATTTTCCTGTGGATTATTTTGAAGAACTTAAGTACATCCATGTACGTACATGTACATGTAAGTACTGAGTATACAGTGCTTGACACATCGATGTAACTGTAAGATAAAAAAACTAACTATGTTATAAATGCTTTGTCAGGGATTTTGTAGACCAATGATTCCTTGGGTCTTTAAATGCAATTTCCTTGACTATAAAGAAGTTAAGATGGAAATATTTCTCTGGAGGATTGGAACTCATCAGTGAGCTTTCTGATTAAAAAGTTTTGCTTTGATTACTTTGACAAATGCTGTACGGGGTCATCCCAAATGCACAAGTTGATAATGCAAAAGAAAAAAGCAATGGAATTTATACGTTTTTTAAAAACACTATAGGCTTCTTTTACTCACTTTTTTTCTCATGACTTGGATGCCCACTTACATGTAATCTAACTTTGACAGGTTTGTTATTTCATGTATGTTGGGTCACATGACATGCGTAAGGTGCAGAGCTGGATATTGTTTGTTGACAATTAATGTTGTCCGTGTGGTCCGTGTGCTTTAACTGAAAATGATACTGGAATTCTTGGCTTATGGATGTCAAGTCAGAAACCCTCCTTGTTGATCACTACTGTATACGGCCGGGTCGTACACCCACTCAGTAATCTTGCCTTTACCCACACACCTTGATCTAAGCCTTACTGGACCACCTATCTTACCATGTAATCCAAACTCATACACTAACCTTTAATTTACCCAAACCCTGAACCTGTAATTTCAATACTGTATGTACACAGGAGTTCTCCCTAACTGCTCCCATTACGCACTGTAGCATATTGGGCATTTATTGCTGATGGTCTTCCGACAGAAAAGAGTAGACAGGGAAATGTTGACACATTTATTTTAACAGTGAAACAGTGAAATTAAAGGTTTTTATTTCATTCATTCTAAATTGTAAATGAAAAAAATTAAAAAATTAATAACTAGACATTAGTGTTTTTTAACAGGAGCAACGCATGCATGGTTGGTGCTTCTACAGCATTTTGTAATATGTTTTCTAAATGGCAGACTTGGATGCTGCATGATGTGTCTGCTAGTAGTCTGTACACTTATAACGGGTCTCCATCAATTTTTAGTCAGTGTCAAGTTTGTATACACGGCATGCTGGCAACACAACAACACACACACACACACAACAAGCCTTCAATTTATTTGCAACTGACGATGTTATTCCTCTTCATTTAACTTGACATACATGCTTGTCGGATATTTGTAATTAAATCACTGTGTAATTCATCAACTGTAATATAACACCAAACTGACGAGAGCACATCCACTCCTTACCATGTCACATTTAATTTCTCATGTGCTCACATTATTCAGCACAGATGGTCTGACAGTGGTGTTCACTGCCTACAAAGACTGAAGGAGATCCCTCCTGTCTCATCCTGAAATATCACTGGAGACTGATATCCCCATAGGTTTCCTGCTTCAATTTTTAGCTGTCATTTTTGTCAATTTTAAAGGTGCTTGATGAATCAGTTACAGATTACCCTGAATTGTCTGTGCCATCAAGTCAATCTACATGTAATACCTCACAAGTTGACTAGGATTGTCACTGGTCTTGGTCTGTAGTCTTGATTCAAGATACTTAGCAATTTTCTCTGGTGTCTATTAGAAGCATTAGTTTGAGTTCACCCCCTACTTTTTTTCCTTTTCTTGTCACTTGTGACACGCTAGTTCATATCATGTGCAGTGTTCTCCACACACGTATTTTGGGAGGGCAGGCCGCCCTGCAAAAAAATGACAAACAAACTATTTTTAGCCTGCACTTAATACATGTACTGTATGAGCAAATGAGTACATGTAGCTGACGATCCATGCCCGACTCCAAAACCGCGACATTGGAATTGCGATCATTTGTTTCAGTAAACGTTATAACACGATGCACACAATGCACACACAATCACATGGTTGATGGACACAAATTTATTAAGGACAGAAATTAGGGTATAAAAAAAAAAGATTTATTTTATGATTTTTTTTCCTTCTGATCACCACCAACGCATATCCAGCTTTCTAAAACCCAACACTGTGCGGCATCCCTGTGATGTTTTTGGCGTGGCGCACAAAGCAACAAATTGTAGGCTTTGAATTGGTTTTACAAATAAGGTTTTTCTGACTGAAGTGGATTCATGAAAATCTTTCTCCTTAGATAGTGTCAGGCCCGGGGAAATAACAATAAGGATTATAAGGATTATCTCAAACCTTTTTTGCTTTCACTTCTGATGATTCTATATACCAATGGCGCCATTTTGATGACGTCATACCGGCGGGCGCCATTTTGATTACGCCCTTTCGCTCTCCCAAGAAAAAAGTCTATGGAGAACACTGATGTGTATGCATTTTATATTCACTGAGCTTTCAGAAGGATTCAATTGTTTGTTTGTCTTGATACTATTAATAACAAATCCTGTATTTTGTTTTTGACTGTTTGGAAGTAATTTACCAGTCAGGAGTGGGGCCACTTAGAGATATTATTGACAAGCCCTCAGCTGTTTTAAATTGGCATTTGGCCAGCTAGCTACTGATATGGGGAGAACACAATGGTAACTTATGACCTTGGTAAATTTTGAAATATCAATGGATCCTGTTAGCTCATGTTAACAAGTATTTACAGTGGCGTTTGGGAACTCAAAACAAAAGGAAAAGCCAATCAGAGGACTACATTATAACCAAAGCAAGTTTGATCTGCGGTTTTGGACCTTGACCAACACATACAATGTATACATTTTACTGTATTCATGTACTAAACTGTATTTATTACATGATTACATTCAGTGTATTCATTGTAATATTGATAACAAATAATATTTTGGATTTATAATGGGCACAGCTCCCACCAAGAGGTGCTCAAGGCGTAATATTAAGAAGATTTACTTGTGAGTAAAAATTAACTCAGCAAACAAACTGAGAACATAACAAGAACTCTTGGAACATTAAACAAGTCTTGAGAAGTGTTTTGAATTGAGTTAGTGATGAGCAAGATTTCACCTAGGTGGAGGCTTAATGCATTCAAGAGTTCTGGGGCAGCATCTGAACAAGCCATATCCCCCCTCCTCCCATGAACGTTTAGATCCGGGTTCACTGAGAACAGACATAATTGCTTAAGCGGAGGGTGGTATGGCTGAAGATTGGAGAAGAGTAGTGTACTCTGGTACCTGTCTCCGCAGTGTGAAAGGATGCAAGGTCAAAGGTACATCTGGCATCATCTGGTCAGGCTGGTATCTGGCTGGTATCTGGCGTTATTCACAAGCCTCAAAGTGTGATGTCAGATGTTAAGGCTACTGCTGAGGTGGGAGTGCTAAAAGCAGTATGGGTATCCATGCGCCTTGGTTTGCTGGAGTTGTACTTTGAGGTCTGAGTTGGCACACTGTGTGCGTCTGGTTGGTCTAGGAATACTTCAAGTAAACCTGCCTGGCTTACAGTGTTTATATGCATTGAGTGAATAGTGTAGGCCTACAGTGTTATTGTATGATCACCTCCCCAGCTCTAGTATATTAGTAAACCGAGTCAAAATGCAGACGTTGTGACTCAAATAAAACTGTAAAAAATAAGAGTGAATAACTACAAATTTAGGCTTCAGTAGGTCAACATGCAAGTATGCCTACAATTTGAAAACTAACCTTAGATCCCTAGACAACCCCAACTACATGTGCTTGATTCAATCTTAACACACTGCTTCATATATCTTGCCACTGTCTGAGATCCTGTCTCATCAGCTGTGGTTCCCATTAGTGAAAAAAAAAGCCCAGGAGGACAGTTGTGTCATAGGTCAAGACCTTTGGCAGAGGATAGGAACTGTTTCCCAGGATTGGCTGTTTTTGCTGTGGAGGGAAAAACTCATGGCCAGTGGGTTGTTTTGACAACATTGACTGTGGCTGTAGGTGGTTTAAAGTATACCTCATGTGCACTCTGTATATGGTGGACTGTGCATTTTGAAACCTCCAAAATCCCAGAGGGGTCCTTCTTGAGTAACATGCACGCAGTTCATGTCAAAGCTGGCAATGTGGCATGTGCTGTATTTCTAGCAATGTAAGGTTGTTTTTTATGAGATGTTCCGTGTCTCCCACATTTGGATTATTACTACTGTATGTTTACATAGTAATCATTTCCTTCATAAAGATGTCCTTTATGGGAAAAACTGCCTTGTCCTTAATGGCGCTTGACCAAAGTATCAGGTCTGTATAGTATCATGGTTGTGCTGATATAGTTAAGTGCAAATAACAAGTGTATGTTGTTCTGTTACAATTCAATGTGCAAGTAGTTGTCTCCAAACATTGACATTGAGTGATATTGACTGCTGGTCTTTTTTATTTCCTCCATAGGTGATTGAGGTTGATGCCTGTTGCATAGGATTTATAGATCAAGTGGACTACAGAGGACACTGAGAATTGATTACAGCAGTGAGTCATCTAAAGGATTGTCAACACACACTGTGAATATTGAGGAATATTCCAGGAATCATGTCTGCTCAGGAGCCTGTGATTGGAACATATAACATTATGAACAATCACCTCAGCATGCATGACATTCCCCAGACTCAGCTAAGCAGTGAGACCAGCTCCACTAGTAGCGAGTTGGAGTCGGCGCTCAGCAATGCCGTCAAGACACCCCCGGGGATACTAGAGAACGGACCTGACGGCTACCCATCGGATGGGTCATCCTCGGTGGAGAACCAGCCTGGGAACAACCCAATGCCCATTACATATGTCAACGGCCCAGTGCAACTCAATGCACCGGGTGGCTACTCCGAGTATGTCGATGGACACATGGCGGACGGAAATGGATTGGATTATGCCGCCCCCGCCCCGGAATATGATGGTCAACAAGCCGTTGGCGATTATACCCAAGACTACCCCTCTCCAGAACCAATCTACCCCGGAGTGGCGACGCCTGGACAGGAATACCAAACGAACGCTGTAGGGGTACCGACACAAGTCGGGGACTACCAGGGCATGGGGGTAGGGGAAGATATTTCCCCTCAGGGACAGGTGCCGGACACTGGCCAGAATAGTGGACAGGCCAATAAGAAGTTTGTCTTCTACCTGCAGATAAAGCAAGGGGAGGCATTTCCTGTTGGCAATGGAGACCAAGTTCAGTATATTCACGGTGAGTACATGTACATGCCGGGTTATTGTCATCAAAAACAGTCTTGGAATGTGACCAGGCTTTGGTTGTGGTGTTTTTTCCTCTCTACTTTTACAACATCTTGAATATAATCTGCGGAAGAAGTTTGCCATAAGACATGTTGTTTGTGCCATTGGTGTTAATGTAGGTATTATTCATCTGCATCTGTTGAGTACTGTGCCAACTTCTTAAGAGGTTATCCTTCACAGGACCCAGAAGTGGCTCACAAGGCTGCATAAGACATACATGTACCATTCAAACTGGTAACAGCACTGGTATCAAGTAATTCAACATCAGGCCATGAACAAATTTTGTTTTAGCATCCTTTCCCTGTCAATTTCTGCAGTTAAGAACAGAGTTTTTTTTCCTGCTTCCCATCTCCAATCAGTCAGTACAATACATCAATCAGTCAACCCTATTGCCTGCACTCATCTGCGCTTGAACAAAACGTTGACACCCTGACTACCACAACAGAAACACAACTCTTGGTTAGCCTGGTGCAGACTAACTTGCTGCGCATGATGAGAACTATGCCATTGGTTAGTCTTGGCTCAAGTGGGTATTATTGGTTGGATTATATTTGGCTTATCACTGCAACAACTGCTGGTGATAAGTGTTAATTTAATTAATTGTTTTTTGTCTCAATAAGTCAAGGATGTGTTTGCCTGTTGGGACAGGACGCTAAGCAACTTTATTTTTGTTTTCTTTTACATTGGTTAAGTAAGGGGGTCTCCCAAAGTTGCAATACTTTAGAGTTAAGACAGAGTGTCTTCAGTTGTTCTGAAGATCTCTTTACTGTACTTGTCCTGACAATCTTCACTGTGCTCAATACTCATTTCCACCTTGGGGTCCATTGGTCTTCCCCCTCTCCCTGCTGTAAGCCCATCCCCCAACTTACTGAATTATTACACAGCAACCCTCATTTTGAGTGCACTTGAGTGTTCCTTGTGTATGCTTCGTGAACAAGAATAAGGGACGAAGTTCATCTATTTATAAAACTTGATTGTCCCTTCAGTACAATAGTGTGTACCAGTACAAGTGTGCCCTGACTGTACCATTGTGTGCTTGGTACAACAATCTATTTGTGAGTTAAACTTCTTCGCCTGCTACAAGAATGAAGTTTCAGGCCTGCTTCAAATGTAGACCTGTGTATTTTTGGAAAAACACTAGCCTCCAGGACTGGTTCTGTTGCAGGGCTTTATACTGGCCAAATGATCAAATTGATGCACTGAGGTCAGTGGGTGTTTCAAGTCGTTGCTGTGCATTAGGTAGTTCAGTGAACTTGTACAAACCATGAGGGAAGTTTATACTGTAGGGCCTACACATACAGTATGTTGTCATGCAGGGGTAATGCATTTAATACTGAAGTCACTGCACTACAGTCAGCCAACCAACAAATATTTGTAAATTATATTGACCTTCAAAATAGTATGTGTCACCTTAAGATCTAGGCTGTAATCCTTCCTTGTTCGTTAGTTTTTTTTTTTTTAAAGAAGTCCTGAGCTTTTACTGCAATACTCCTCTTGGACATTTTTAAAAACAAAACGTACTTTCATTTTACTCAATAATCTAAACTCAGCCTGCCCTTTAGTCAGCTGTTCCAGTATTGAATACAAATAAAAGGGGACCAATATGTAAGATTTGAAAAAATCCTCATCTTATTTTTGTATTTCTCAATACTGAATCAACCTCCTCTCCCAACCCTTAAAAAGAAAAAAATACAAAAAAACTTCATTAGAAAAACCAGCATCTTTGGATGTCTGTGTGTTTTTATATAGAATTTCTTGAAATTGATTCCCATCATAAAACATAAGTGTCAAACTACAATAATGTCACCGCTAAACCACATCAAAAGCCAGCGGTACTGTGCCTTTCTGTGTCAACATCATAACCTTCACTTAATTAATAGTTTGCACCAAGTAGTTGATGCTGATGTCGGCCCAGGCGAAGCGCACTTCACCAACTACATGCATGTAACATTCCCTAAAACGTCGCCAACTATTTGTTTGGATATGAGAAATAACATCCGCCTGGGTCTACCACAGTATCAGGTTCAGCAATGACCCTGATCAACCCTTACAGGATATCCTTATTACTGATCTATTAATCTGTCTTATCAATAGCTGTGATGTTGTCTTCTAACATGATCACTAAGCCTGCCAAATGATGTTGAGAAAGAGAAGGTTAGGGAGAGGGTTAGCGTGCAGCCATCTCAACCACAAGACATGTTTTTCAAAAGTATTGCCTGGCTAATTATGTCAATTAGGATACAGTTGGTGCGCTTGACTGTACTTATGAAGTGGAAGACAATATTCATTTTGCAAGGTGGTTATCCAAGTGATTGATGGTGTGCTTACTCGTCATCAAGGATGGAGAAAGAACTAAATAGTTTCCTGTGAATCAATTCCACACTTCTTGACCAGGACCATCTTGGATCCTCCCTGCTCATTGATGTGGTCACTGTTAGTGTTTGCGTTGAATACCTGGCATGTAAGGTTTTGAGCTGATGGGATGATTTCCTCACTTTTGCTTTGTCAGCTGTGCCATTGATAATTGAAAAACCACTGCTACAAAGGTTGCCATGGCTGGTACTTTCTGGGTGTTTTTTAAATGGATAAACTGCAGTTGCATGCCTAGTTACCTAGCAATGGATTTGGGTTGTATTTGGTGAAGGTTGGGGGGGGGGGCGTGGATTGACTCCTGATAGGAGTGCAGGTGTCTCAGTAGTCAATGATCATGGTCAGCTGTAAAAGATTGCATTTTGAAGGCCTTTGAAAAGCCTTTTCCATTTTTGTGAGTTTTTCTTTAATGAAGTCTAGCAGGGAATCACCTGCAGACTCTTTGCAAACACTCTCACTATAATTGCCCTTCCATTTTTACAGTTTACACCCTGGTAAGACTCCCAGCTTATCCAGTCCAAATTCCATCTGACAATTTAACCCTGTGACCTCCAGGCAGATCTCCAGTCATGACCTCTAGATTCCAAGCATTGGGACACCTACCCATTGGATTCTGAAAGGAATACATGGAAGTTGACCAGTTATTATTTTCTTAGCCTAATTTGCTTGTGTGGCTGGTGACAATAGCTTGATTGTTAAAAGGCATGTTAGTGCCCTCAGGTCCATAGGCATGGAATTTCATAACGACAGCCGTTTTTTATGAGGGATGTAGAGCAACCTCCACTAATGTCTTCAAGTGGATATTTTTAAGGGGTATCAAAGCCAAGGGTGACAGAGGCCTGTCTGGGAGCTGTGTTGAACCATGCTCATGATGTCACTGCAGTAGGATGCCCTCATGTAGAGAGGTCAAAAGGAAGGTGTTCCTTGATCCAGACATATACTTCAAGTGGCCATTATTTCATCATTTCATCCTAGCATGGCTAAGATGGTGGTGGGATGACGTCAATGTATTGATTGATGACCAGTTGACATCAAAACGGAATAAAAGCAGCTAATTTATAAAGCTCAAAACAACAGTTTGAGTACAAGTCATCTAGTATTTGAAAAGACTTAGTTATTTAAGGAGAAAGTTATAAGAACTAAGGACATACATGTACAATGTAGGATTTAGACCTACCTATCAGTTTTTCAGTACAATCAATGATGTACCTTATCTTGATTCAAAGAGAGTAAACATATTGTTGTTTATCTACTGTGAATTGGAAGAGAGTAGAGCCTACATGTACATGTACATAATTTGTAGTGCTCAGCAGTTTTGTAGCTGGTCACTGGACCAGGAAACTTTTGACCTTACTGGGTCCCCCATGACTCCTGAATGCAGAACCTGTTTTGGTTTATCAATCAAAGTTAAACTTGATTCCATCTGATTGTACAGGGAATTGCCATCATGTACCAGAGTAGTTACATGAACATTTGTAAACACTGTGCTCAGTGCCAAGGTTCTGAACACATGTACAGTATGTACAGTACATGTATGTTGTGTTTATTCACTGTACTACTACTGGTGTCTTTTACAAAAGAGCAGACATTCGTGGTGTGGATATTTGGTTGAATATAAAAATGGCTGACCAAGGTCATTCCTTCAACTGAGGAATGTCCATTACTGGAACTATTGGTTTTTAAAACTGTAATTTTGGAACAGGTCAGCTGCTTACTAACACACTACATTGATGAAAGACACCCAAACGACCCCCCCCCTCCAATCTTTCAATTTGTTTTATTTTGATTACCTAGTGTTTAGCCAGTTATACAAGTGTATGCAACTTTTCAGCTGATTAGCTGATTTTGTCTCTTTTAGTGCCGAAAACCAAAGAACAAAGTTTGGTGTTCTAGGCAGTTTCCTCCTTTATTTTTTGTTGTTGTTGCATTTTTAAACTTTGAGCAGGACTGTAGGCGTATTTAAATGCTTATTTCAGCCACTGTGTTACTCCCAAAGCTTAGTTGAAAATGGTCTTATCCTCTTAAAGATGAAATTCCAGGTTTAAATTAATGTAATTGTTCACACTTTTTTCTCCCCGCCTTTTTTGCCTTTACATATTTTTTCCATGTTAAGGGGCCTATATTTTGTAAATTAATGTTTACAATTGCTGATTTTTGATTAAATACTTGTGTGTACACCAAGGGACACATCTTCCAAACCAATTCTGCATCTAAGATGATTTCAGAAGAACACTCGATGCAACCTTGTGAAGAATCATTTGCATAACTACCATCTGTGAGACTACCCTCCCAACAAGCCTGACTCTGATCAACCTGTGTGATGAGTCAGGACCTTGCTTATACTGTAAGGACCTGTTTATGTCGGACAGTGCTCAGATGTGTTCACAATTCCAATGAGGCCAAAACTGGATTTTAACCTCCTGCATTGAAGCACTAATGGAGATGGACAGTCAGGCTTTCTTAAAAATTAATGATGTAGGTGTGTGTCCAAATATATTGATGTGTGATATTAACTGCAAGGGTCAAATCCATTGACACAGTTGTCAGTTGTCCATGCTCACTAAACCTGTAAATAGATGGTGATAAATCAGACAATTTGCATATGATTTTGAGGGCACATCATGTGCCAGGCACAGCCAGTCTAGACCAGTTACTGGATCAACTCCCCCTTTGTTCCTAATGGAGTGAGCCGACTCCCTGCACCTTGGCCAGTGACAGTTCACCCTCATGGAGGGGAGTAATTTAATTACCATGGACAACCCCCTATGTTGTATTATAGATTGTCCTCGGTGAGGTCACCCACCTGTGAACAGTGATGGGAATCACACATTTTGTTTCTGTTTATGGGATTGTAAAAGGTCCATCAGTGCACCGTCAGTGGCTATTGGCTGTAAACCAAAAGGCAGGCATCAGGGATTTCATACACGTTGAACAAAAATACTGTGCTTTATTGTTTGACAATTCACTGGCATTCACTTTGGTTTTGAATGATAGGTAAAGCCTGCCAACCTGCATTATATGTGCTGTGGTGAATGCATCTAAACATTTCACAGTTAACCCTCCGACTGTCTGACCATTTAATGTCATCCACTGTGGTTTTGAATTATTGGTAAACTAGGCTACATGTAATCTGCATTATTTATATATTGTGGTGAATTCATCAAAACATTACACAGTCAACCCTCCTACTTTCTGACCATTCAATGTCATCCACTTTGGTTTTGAATGATAGATAAACTTTGCCAACCTGCATTATCATGTATTATGGAGAATGTATCTACTCAGTACACAATCAACCCTCCTACTGTTTGACCATTCAATGTCACCTTCTATGGTTCCCTGCAGTATATTACAGAGACTTATTTCGCCCAGCAATTGTACATAGCAAAATGTTTAATATTGAACTTGTTTTGTACACATTAAATGCTAATATTTAGTGGCAAATGGTGATTTTTGAGTAGCAACTGGTACGTTTTGTCTAGCATTTTGCTCTGCTATATAAAGGCAATTGTTGTACATGTAGGTGACGGTAGGTGACTGTAGATGAACATGTACATGTAGGCCTTTGAAAAGTGTTGTAAGGGGAAGGCTGTTTTTGTTAAGTAGAAGCAACGAGCCAAAGGAGCCATACTGCCATGCTACATACACAGAGCAAGTGGAAGGCACCTCTATTACTAGTATTAGGGAAATACAAGTTTGTACTAAAACATTTCAAGTGGCATAATGGCCAGGGGCATCCAGGCAAAAGGATCAGGCCTGAGAATGCACAGAACCACAGTAACAAAGTTCTGTCCAGGGTTTCTCAAAACTGGGGGCATTCTGGACCCCAAAGCTTGCTGAATTTATGAAACGAGGTCCTCCGAATGTGTTTTACTTGGTGTATGTTTGGTTACTCTCACTGTAAAAACCAGGGGCATTTTGAAGGATTTTATTTCATATCAGTTTCTACTGGTACAATGCTTGCATCTGCAGGGCCCTGCAGGGCCGCTTAAACAGATAAAAATGCTTTAAAAAAAATGTTGCTAAGCAAAACAATAATCAATAAATAGTACATACAATATGGGCAGAACTTTATCATGCACTTACATACATTGTACAGCACCCTGTAATCAGCTGAGCGATGGTGTTTGGCTGGTAACCTTATTCTTTTAAGCAAACTTTTGTTGTGCCTAGTTCTTTCTGTGCTAAAGCAGCTCTGAAATTGGGCCTTTGTGAATGGTCGTGCCATCTTGTCTTTAATCATTTTAATGAATGTAACCAGATTGAGGCTGGGAGGTCAAAATAGTCTGGCGCCCCTAATTGGTAGATTGAGAATTGGGAATCATTCTTGCAGTGGCACCATGGGTATCATGACAATACGAAAGTGCCATATATTTATGTCAGGATGTTTATTAGATTATTTCAATTTGATTCCAGCGGGATACATTATTTGTTTTGATATCAATATCACTATTTGTACTTTCAAAGAAATCAAAACTTGTTTTTATTTCCCGCTAACTCGCTTGGGCGATCCAGTTTCAGTTTTGTGGTCACAATTCAATACATCCACCACAGTTCTACCAAATTATGAACCAAGATTAAGTTGCATCTAAATCAGTTGGTTCACACATATCATGGCTATGTGGTATGGAATGATTTGTCCAATAACTTGAAATGGCACTGATATTCAGAAGGTATTACTCAAGGGCAATCTGGTTTGGAAACTGTCCCAAATCAATCACAATTCTCAAGGCTGTGGTAACTCAACACCCTTTTATTGCTTTTCACTATTTTAGCTTTTTCTTATTTCTTTGACAGGTCCTACACTTATTCAACTGGTTTCTAGCTCTCCTGTACCCCCACCCCTGCACACAGTGCAGACGGGACATGGACCTGTGTCCATGCCAACTGTGTCAAACGTACCTGTGGTCACAGCGCCAATGCAAGTCCAGGGTATGGCCATACAGCCATCAGTTCAAGACACAGTCGTCAATGACATGCAACAGCAGCAGCAGCAGCCGCAGCAAGGCATGTACACCACAGGCCCCCCTGTGCTATCACCTCAAATGTACCCCACGTTATATTCCCCCAACGGGGGAGGGGGTGGGGCTGGCATGGGGGGTGTCTACCCCCCCATGATGGGCTATCCAAACCCTATTATTCACCCACATGTTCAGCAGCACGTGGCCACATCAGTGCCCACACACACGGCAGGTCCGCCGAATACTGGCGTGCCTGTTCCACATCATGTTCATCATATTCGATACAATCCTGCGCCCCCTCATGGTCAACACAACTCACAGCAACAACATCAGTGTAATATGCCCGATCATTCACATATCCAAGGTAAGGGGACTGGACCATTGGTTGGTATCATTGCATGTCATGCATGTCAGTGGTGTCATGTGTTTGTCAAGACAAGACGAGACCGAAACAAAACACTGTGCATGACCGAGACCAAGACGGAACATAAGGTGATGAGATCATGACAAAGAACAAGGCCATTACATAGAGCTGCTTCAGCAGAAAATATTCTTTAATTAATTTTTGACTGAGCAAAAATGAGCAGGTGACCAGTCATAAATGGTTTGTATGTCATGGTGTTTTGGCTGGTAACCTATTCCCTAGCTTAGCTAATTATTTTGCTTAAACTGCTCTATGAGATATGGGGCCATTTCCATAAATCACTAAAAATAAATATGATGAATATTTGTCAATATCATCAATGTCATTTGTGTTGTAATAATGTTTTGTCTCATTGGCTTAGCCACATTAAGATAAAATGCTTCGGTCCTCCATCAACACTGGCCCAAATATAGCCTTTAAAAAAAGACTCATGACCAACTGGTAGGCCCTAAGCTACCAAGACATTAAATTTTGAAATCAAAGATGATTGCAGAGGGGACTTTGTGGTTTAAGCTGAGGAAAATGCTATGGCTAGGGCTTTATGTCTGGCTTAAGCTGAAGACTCTAGCTCAGCTTTAGCTTAGACTGAAGACTCTAGCTCAGCTTTAGCTTAGACTGAATACTGTAGCTCAGCTTTAGCTTAGACTGAAGACTCTAGCTCAGCTTTAGCTTAGACTAAAGACTCTAGCTCAGCTTTAGCTTAGACTGAAGACTCTAGCTCAGCTTTAGCTAAGACTGAAGACTCTAGCTCAGATTTAGCTCAGACTGAAGACACTAGCTCAGCTTTAGCTTAGACTGAACCACTCTAGCTCAGCTTTAGCTAAGACTGAAGACTCTAGCTCAGATTTAGCTCAGACTGAAGACACTAGCTCAGCTTTAGCTTAGACTGAAGACTCTAGCTCAGCTTTAGCTTAGACTGAAGGCTCTAGCTCAGCTTTAGCTTAGACTGAAGACTCTAGCTCAGCTTTAGCTTAGACTGAAGACTTTAGCTCAGCTTTAGCTTAGAATGAAGACTCTAGCTCAGCTTTAGCTTAGACTGAAGACTCTAGCTCAGCTTTAGCTTAGACTGAAGGCTCTAGCTCAGCTTTAGCT
>JAUELU010000018.1:7607345-7618221 GCA_032357145.1 Evasterias troschelii
TCATTGCATTATGACCCAGATATCTAGCCATAGCTGTAGACACCAATGCCAATTCAGCCTTATTGTAACACCAGGGAAAATATTGCTTGACATTTTTCTGCTAAACAAAAATGAGCAGGAAACCAGTCACATACTTTAAACAAATGTATAAAGTAAATCTATTGTTCTCTGTCAACAATGGAAATTTACCCGGTGTTTCTCATGCTACCTCGAGTTCCAAATTCCCTCATGACCTCCATGCCCCTGGTCATTTGCCTAGGTGCCCTTTAATTCATTTCTCTTGAAGAGGTGTGTGTTCTCTCTACTAAAAGGAAAATCTGTCCTACCCGCCCTTACAAGAATAAAGTATTCAGCTAGTAAAAACCTTGTTTTGGAGGCTATATATCTTCAAGACCAACTGTGGAAGATTTGGACCACTATCAGTATGTGTGATTCAAAATACAGTTTACATGTAGTCCGAAGGGCCAGTTTTCCTAATGTTGGTTAGAAGAAAATAACACTCTCAAGTCAGTTGTGCACAAACGGTTTGGCTAACATGAATGTCAGAAACATTCACCAGCTTCATAAGACGTACATGTGAACAATCTTATGCCACAAACACAGAAAGAATCAACTTTGCTGCTTTGTAGGCACTGTGTTACATCCACAAGTTTGTTGACCCTTTCCCCATGATTCAGTGCTAAAGTGGCAAACTGAGTTGGGCACACTCTAGAAGGCACACTGTAGATGGGCAATTTCCATGTTGTTCTGCTCAGGATTAGAATTATGATTGTTGGTGTTTTTAGACACGCAAAACCAAAATGCATTTCACTATGTGTATATGTGACAATAAAATACTATACTATACTATATACTATTTATACTATATTTCTGATAGCATGCTAGTCATACTCTTGCTGCCTAGACTTTTGGCTATTATAGCTCTTGTGAGTCATGACATGATGATTGGAGTTGACAAGGGATGAAGACTGTCTGGAATGCAAAATAAATACGACCTTAAAATGCCTTGTTTTTGTTTTGATGTTTTTTTGTTTACAGTTGAGTCACACTTTTATTTTTGTTAAGATAAACACTGTGTTGTGTACATTATTGGTTGGTGGGTGATACATTAAATTTATACATGCTTACTTGGTCCCAATGGTATCAATGCTTAGCGAATCATTTCGCAAGGGAACCAGTCAAGTGAAGTGAACGTTGCACAGTGTTTTTGAGTGGTAACCCATTTTTGCTAAGCAGTGCTTATCAAATTTAGGGTTTTACAACTTTTAAATATCTGGGATCTATGTTAGGTTGTTGTTGTACACCTTCAAGTTGTTCTAAAAGGAACCCCTCCAGGCACCTCTAGCCCCTCTTGCACCCCACCCCTTCATGTTCGGACAAATTATAAGTTTGGACAATCCTTTGAACATCTTCTTTTTTATCTTAACCTTTTCCACAGAAGATCCCCATTCCAAGAAGTTGAGGGATCTCCTGTCCAACATCCAGCCACCAGACGTCTCCAACAGAACACCTCGCTCAGTCAATGTCAAATGGTCCTTGCCTCAGGTGCATTCTGGGAGTGTGGACTGTTGCCGTGACGACGACATCGACCTATCATCAGCCCGGTTTGAGCTTGTACTGTCAGAGCTTAACAGGAGTGGGTCGTCGAAGACATTTTACTGGTAGGAATTCTCTTTGTCTTTAATTACTGATGTCAAGGCATGTTCAATCTCAAATGAGCAGCTTGGGAGAGCTTAGGTGCTTCATCTGCACTAGACACATCAGGGTGTACCTTGGCTGGGGGTAGCCTCTTCTTAGTGGCGCATCCAGAGAGGGGGGGGGGGCTTGTGTCTCCCACTCTATAAAAGTGTGCAAATTTTGAGAACTTTATAAATGGTATTAATTGGGAGATCAATGAAAAGGAGAGGGAAACTTATGTATGACCATAAGGAGTGTTTTAAGCATAGAATGGGAAGGGGAATGTTGGAACACCTCAACAACCTGTTCTGTGTTTGTGTTTGAGTAATTCAGGTCACTTTTGCAATTTTTGTTCCTCTGCCACCTCCAATGATTATTTTCTGGGTGTGCCACTGATTAATATAATTATTATACTTTTTAAACAAACCATACCGTTAGATACAGTGAACATGAGATTGTATCACCAGCTTGAATACTCTGAAATCAGGTTGATACCTCCAGTTACCGTGCTTTCCCTTGAACTTCATTTCCTTTCTGCGGGTTTTGTGGTAAACAAAATCAGTGCTTGGTGTCCCCTGTGTACGATGATTCACTGTAGAGCTTTGACTCGATGTGGAGCACCATCGCTGATGACTTCCATGTAAAGATCCAATAGCCAAGTTGATGTTTTGAATTCCTCCCCCCCCCCCCTGTTGTTTCAGAGAAGCTTTATAGTCGTTCATTTATTCTGTTTTGAAACTTGACCTTTTAAGCTGTATTTTATGGGAGTTTTTGGTCCTGATTTTGTACTTTTATAGTGTTTGACTAGCCTGTTGGACGACATGTTGTGGGCTTAGACTGGTTAGCAGCTGTTTAGACTGGCAAATGGCCAGCAAAGGTTAAAGCTACTGTAGTCACTGGTTCTGGGCCTGATACTTTTACGAACGCATTGGAGGCAATTGTGTCCATTCCTGGCCATTGCCTTGGTGCCCCTTGAAATGTTAAAGTAAAAGTAGAAAAACTGTCTTGTCTTTACAACTAGTGTTATAGGCCTTGATATTGCAGAACTGATGCTTAATTTTTTCCCTTCTCATTTGAGTTGGTAAGTTTTTCCAGCAAGCTCTTTTGAATTTTAATCAGCTGCACTGATTTGTATGATGGCACAACTGTGCAGAGAGCTTACTATGTACTATTGTGTAGCCATGCACCACACTGTATGTCATATTGCAGGGTACTATGCCACACTAATATTGAATGGTCAGACAGTAGGAGGGTTGACTGCGTACTGTGTAGATGCGTTCACCACATTTTACAGTGTGGCATTAGTGCATCTATCTTTAAAAACCACAGTAAATGATATTGAATGATCACACAGTAGGAGGGTTGACTATGAGTTCACCACATCATAGTGGAGGTTGGCATTCTCATAGTTTAGCTGTCTCAAAGAACTAAAGCGGATTGTGTTTAATGGTCAAATAGTAGGAGGGTTAAATTGTACATGTACGGTGTATGGTGTTACATGTACATTTGAACCTGGTTCAAAGAAACTGCTGTTTATCAAAAGACCTTGAACCAATAGTGCAATTTTTCTTTCTTTTGTGAAATTAATATTCTGTGGTTTCTTGAATTTATGTTTTTTTTATTTAAAAGGTTTTCCCCGTAAAGAAAAAAACTTCTCTTCTATTTGGACCATTACCAAGTAATTCTCTCACAACTTCCTAGAGCAAAGGGTTTCTTTCATGAACATAAGGGGGAAAAATAGTCAAAACAGGACAAGCCATATTGTATGGTTTCCTGTCAGGCTGTTAGGATGAAGGAGCATGCATGGAAAGCCCCTTTTACTATCCACTGACGCACAGCATACGAAGATAATGTCAGCTTTTTGGACAACATGGAAGCAGAAATAGACAGTGACTAAGCCTCACATGGCACTGATCATTCTGGCATCCCTGAACCTGGCCATTCTTACAGTAGCTTCTTCCGAATGCATTAAAGGAAGAGTTATTTATTTAGACGGCATGTTACAAAGTTGAGCATAAATGCAGGTTGTGTTTGTTAAGAAACAAATTTTATATAAAAGGGCTATGGAAGTTGATTAGGAGGTTAATTATTGTTTGGCGCCCTCAGACCTTTCAAACTTAATTTAAAAATGGATGGTTGTTGAAATGTGCCCCCCCCCCCCCCCCTCATAATGAAATGAAGATTGTACCATTCCTTTAATAAGTGGTACAGTGCCATCATGTAGAGATTGGGAAGGGAAGGTCTTTATTTGATTTCAGATAACAGTATATGAAACATCCAATCAAACCCAATCTGCCATCTCCATCCATCAATACGAAAAACAAAACCCTAGAGATTCTGAACCTTTCCAACCATTATGCTGCCATGTTACACGCACACACATGAAAACCCCTGCAAACACTGTTACAAAATAAAACACGGCATCCATCATAAAACCTTCCGCTCCTTCACAAGCCCATGTTGAATGGCCGGACTTTTCTGTGAGAGGATTCATCCTTCAAAGATCCATTTACCATTTCTCATGCTTGTATGATAATTAATTCACTGTACAGTAGACTTGTCTCGAGACAACACTGAAGATGTACAAAGCTTGTCATCTGACTTAGCTCCAAATGAAGTACTTTGTCATCCTCTTGACAGTTGCATGAATGCACTTAGAAAGAGAGGGGTTGAGACACATTAATTAGTCTGTGGTGCACTTGTATGCAAAACCCTGACTTGATTTCATCTTGATGTTTTAGGGCCAATTTCATAAAGCTGCTTGACGGTAAGCAAGATTTCTGCTTACTTTAACATAAAAATTGCTTAAATGCAATCGTATTCAACAGGTTAGCAAGAAAGTTAGGCAGCCAGCTTGTGCATTCACCATGGATTTGCATTGTTACATCATTCATTTGCTTACAGTAAGTGCTGGAAGGTTATCACTAGCCTGTCTTTTCTAGTACCTATGGTTAGCAGTGCTATGAACTAGGGTTACACAGTAAACAAAAAATCAGTCAGTATGCAGCTCTACAAATATGAGTCCAAAAATGTTTTTAAAACAATCGCAAAGCAACAATTTATGAAAAATTCACACTTTGTATCGAAGGATTGCATTTCAGAGATTTACTTTCATTCATTCGGATCTTGAGTATTTTTGAAACAAATTGTTTTGCCAATTTCTGGAAAAACTTTAGCATTTCAAGTGAGGTTTTCCACCCTGACCATCTGTTATTATTAACAATGTAACTGATGTGCAAATTCTATGAATATATTTTTAATCTTACCAATTTTGTGCATACCCTTTAACTTAGCATTGGGTTACTGCAGCGACAGCAACTGGACTCACACGTAACACATAATCCAGTGTTAAGTTTAGAGGATGATGCGAGCCTTTGTATTCAAATAATGTACTTGAGTAATCATAACAGTGGGTCAAGGGGAATACCATATTCAGGAAGGCTAGGCATACCAGAGAGACCAAGCTGTCTGCTTCTGTCAACTTCAGGCGCAGAGAGTGCAGTAGAAGTTATTACTGTTGTTTCAATGATTTTCAATGGTTGGGGGCAGTGTTGGATCTGGGGGAGTTTGAGGGGTAGGCTGCACCAGAGATGGATCAGGGGGAGGAGTTATGTTGAGGCAGAGGTGTTTCTGGAGGAGGGGGTATGCTCAATTTCAACACCTGTTGGATGGTCCTGTGGTCATCAGGCACCCCAACTGTAAATTGTTCTCTGTGTGTGCAGAGCGAGGCAGAAGTTTTATTTGGGGGTTGGGGTCGTGGAGAGGGGGGGTACTGGCCTGGAATTTTATCTTTGAGAGAGCAAGTCCATTTTCATTTTGTAAAGGGCATTTTCATGGGAATTTCTTTAAGCCCACTTCAGGGACTCCCTCCCTTAAAATTGCATATTTTCCTAGCCGTAAGCCTTTTGGGTTCTTTGAAGGCCCACCAAGGCCAAGACCAGGGCAAAAGGCAGTGGCCTCTGTGTAATTCTAGGCCTTGCTGTTGGCAGGTGTGGGGAGGGGTACATGTACATGTAGCCCTGTAACGAGTTGGCACATACATGTAGGGTGGGATCGGTGCTGTCTAAATGGGGCTTACAATGGTTTTTTTTTTATGGAAGATGTTGCAGTACTACAGAGGATGTAGAGGTAGGGGGTGTGAATTGTGTAGTCAAATTGTACAAAGCTTTTGAGTAAAACATAGAATACAAGAACATTGCACTAATTACATCAGAGTTGAGAGAACCCTTCATGTCAGTTTTGTTTAAGATGTTTTTTTTAATCGCTTCCGAGAATCTGCTCAAAGAACAAAGTGAATAAAGACCCATTATCCCTTTCAGTAAAAAAACAATTTCTAAAACAGTGCTGTCACATGCCCAACTATGTTAAACTGTCTGGCACAGACCCAATAATGTTACCAGGCATTCCTATGAGTAATGTTTGAGATTTTTGATTGGACATTATTGATATGGAATAATTGGGACATAACTGGGCTTGAGGTTCAGTGTAATAGGGAATGTGTGATTAGCAGGTGCTATCATGTTGATGGCTTACAGCTTATGGAGCGGGTGGTGGGGCTTGGTGGATTGTGACGCCTTTTAAACAGTCTGTCAAGTATCGAGTGGTAGGGTTAATGTTGCACCTACGTAGGAATTAGAATAGTAGCTAGACATTAGAATAGTAGCTAGACAGTATCTTTTTCCTTTTTAAGTATTTTTTTATATACTTATTTTTTTATATTTTTTATTTCTATTGTAATAGTTTGTTGGGTTTTTTATTTATTGTTTAAACTTATTTTGTTTTATTTATACTGTTTTTTAAAGGGTTTGTACAACATTGGTATTTGCCAAAGACCTGTATCCAAACTTGATGTGAACTATAACATATACATGAAATATCAAACCTGTGAAAGTTTAAGCTAAATCGGTCTTCGGAATCATGAGAAAACAGTGGGGAAAAAAACTCATGTGTTTTAACCTATTTTCAAACATCGGATTTTATCCTGCAGGATAAAGACTATTATTTTACTCATTTCCTAAAAACTATGGCATTTTAAGCAAAACTATTTCAAGGGAAGTTTTATTACCATGACCATCTTTATACCATGTAAGTTATGTGCAAATCTGTGAAAATTTTTATTTTCATTCTTACCAATGTTGTACACAGCCTTTAATAAAAAGGGTATTATTTCATTTCTTTTTTTCTAATATGTTTTTGCAAAATCCATTAACTCGGTTGATGACCAGGGAATGTCGGGGGCTGCCCTGATGCACTGACCTGTATTAAAAATGTACATTGATAAAGGGCAAACGTGTAATGAAATATTCAATACTTCGGATTTACAGGAGTTGTAATGCCAACTGATACATCAATTATGTTCTTTTTTAACATTGATATAAAGTTTTCGGGAGATACACTCAGCACTCCATTTGAATGCAAAGGTCAGAAGTTGGCTTTTAACATATCCATCTTGAGGATTGTTATTGTATACAACTAGATTAGGGTTTACCTGGGGTTATTTGGGAGTGAGGGTCCAGGCATGGTGCTGATAAACAGGAGAGGATTAGTGACTGCAGGGGATTAGTGACTGCAGGGGCTGGCCCTCTCCTCCAGCTTAGGTGTGTGCATGGATTGGAGATGGAAAGCTGGATTAGTGACCATTGCCAGTATGCTCATAGAGAAAGCTTGGTCCTTTCTCTGTGGTATGTACATATGCTGAAGGGATCAGCTTGTTTTGTTCAGTGCAGTGTATTACAACGTGGAACTACTGTGCATCATGGAGAAATAGCTCCATAGTCATATAGGCCAATATGTACATGATGTACATTATGTAAGGCTAGCAGTCATGGCATAAGTAGTGGGAGGGACACAAGAGGGGGGATTTAATCATAATAAATAAATATTAAATAATAAACAATGATATACAGTTTTTAAACAGCACTTTATCTACGGACGCCTCATTGCAGTATTACTCAATTAACCTCAGCGTCTAATAAACTTGGTAGTAGGTGACCCATTACAATAGCGCTGGAAAGGGACATACAGTGTAGGCCAACAACTCAATGCAGAGACTCAGATACTTCTTTATACAAATTCAAATGCAAACTTCAGTTTTCATTTGCCAGAGGTGTCCCCCCTAGAGTAAATGGTGCACCCTGTGTGCCCCCGAGTAATTTACCTCCATATGGGCGCTGACTTGTGTTTCATAGAAGATTCTGTGGTCAGAAGTGGTTCAAACATTATAAAATTAATACTACATGATTGCCATTCAAATTCAGTTTAGTTTCCACAGTATCAAATACCAATTACAATTTAATGGGAGAATAACTGATTGGGAATTTATAATGAAACCAATGAATGATTCTAGGAAAATGAATGATACTGCAGAGGAGCCGCTATGGAAACAAAGCTTGTAAGGCAACCTTGTTCCCAGGGGTGACTGATCTCGCCACATCTTTTTTCGAGCTCGTCTTTCTCTCTCTCATAACACCAGACATATTGTCATGAACACATATTTAGTTTTTTACCCTCTTGACAGTGGAAATCAAATTTCCATATTTCCAAAAATGTGAACAATAAATGCTATCTATCTGCATGTTTCTCTATCTATTTGCTTTACAAAACAAACCTAAAGCTATCAACATAAATATTTTCATATTTGAGAAAACAGTGACACAGGTGTTGTTTTGTTAATTGTTATTGTTATAACTGTTTTTAAAGGTTATTGATAACAACAGGTATTTATTAGGCATTTTTAAACATTGTATCAAAGCGCCTTACACTTTTACTTCCCTGAAATATCCTTTAGAGTATGCAGCACCGGCAGCCAAATGGGGTCAGAGGTTACATATCATTCACATCAACAATGTCCACCTGCCCAGGTACCCATTCACTCCTGGTTGATGAGAAGCTATTATAGTTACGTGTCTTGCCCAAGAACACATGTATCATAGCCAGGATTCGAACCCACACTCACATGACTCAGCCATCAAAGCTTGAGTTTTATGCTCTGTACAACTGTGTACTTAGCAAACTTGCTTACTCTAAACAGAATGATCTGAACTTCAATTGGGGCGGGGGATTGTTCAATTGACAAGTAGTATTCTACATGTACTGTAGCTAGTAACCAGTACCCAACTTGACCACTGTTAATGACAAAACAGCTTGAAGCAGTTCTATAAAACTGGTTCAAGACCTCTCCCACCCCTCCCTCTATATGCTCCCTAGACGGCTACCAAGTGTACCCTAAGCTTACCTCAAGGTACATAAGGATTTGATTATGTTATCTCAGCTTGACCTACTAAAATAGTCCAAATGTAATGAGGCTTGAATCCCTTGTATTGGCAAGTTGTGTTTATTTTACCAGTGAGAGCTCTTGCAGGTCAAATTTTGTAATGGTCAGAAAGAAATTGACCTACGGTTGCACCACACTAAATTAACCCCCATAGGAACTAATGCTAAATGCTAGTATTAAAAAATACTCAAAAAATTGTGTAAGTCTCTCAGCCTCTTGAAAACTAATCAAACAAATTTTCGGACGACTGATCTTCAGAATTCTTTTCAATTTTTGGCAGGTCAGTCGTTTGGAATTTTTGCTAACTACCAAGAAAAAAACACCAAACCGACTTGCTGCCAGTTTTCGTGAAGCACTTCTCCACTTTCCCGGTCAAATACAGTAGGGTCAAGTTTAACGCCTAAATTTATCCAGTCTTTTCAAAAGTTGAAGCACAGAACCCCCAGGCTGTGATAGGTTCTTATATTTACACAATCTATTAATTGCATGACCCCCAAAACGTTATAATTAAAAATAAGTTGTGAGTTTACAAATTATGATAACTAGCTTGGTGCATGAATTTTGGCTTATTTAGTGTGGTGCACCCCCATGACAAGAACAAGTGTAGCACTTTTCTACAGTTGCGATAGCAGTTTTTTTGATCTGTTGTTACTTTATTGGATTTGCAAATGGTGGCCATCTTGTTGTGGCAATTGGATCTTCAGGCAACTCATATACATGTACATGCAGATCACAAACAATATTTTTATTTTCTTGGTTGTGTTGGCAATCCTGACCAGAAACAAGTTTCTGAAGTAAAATCTACTGACTGAAACGGGTCGGTAACCACAAACAGTTCCTGACTACGGTACATCTGTAATGAAACATAGGTGTTGTGTTTGATTAAAATTAAGGATTGTATTAGTAACTAAAGCAAAACAATTTTTTTGTTAGTTCGTAATATTCCACCATCTTGAAACTAAGCTTAACCAAGGTATGACACAACCGGAATCGCAAAAACTCTTTACCAATGACGCCCCTTCAGTGAATGATTTCCCTTGTATAGCAGAGCAAATTGCTACACAAGATGGGTTGTTCTAAAACCCCCTTGACCCCCACGACCCACGCCCCCTTGAATGACCTCTCGACTTATGCTCGCAGTTCACGCAATTTTATTTTCTGTACATCAAAATTGCCACAGCATACAATCTCAGCCAATCACGCTGTTTTGTATGCTGACGTCGACTACTTCATACATAGTTATTTATACCATGCCTCACACAGCGTACACCTTACATAACGGCATAGTGTATTGTACTGTACTGTAGACAAGCCCATACACGTGCACGAAACATACTGCATACACGTGATTGGCTGAGATTGGGTCCTGTGGCAATTTTCATACAGAAAAAAAATGCTAGCAGAAAAATTGCACGTCTGTTTGCTGCCGCATCCTATAAGTAAAGCATTAGAAAAACCTAGGAGCCAGATTATAGTAGAACGTATAGCTCTACCTTACGCATTGAGTCTGTTGTACATGTAGTATATCACGTGGCCAGACTTCCTCCTTTTGATGCATGTGTTTTATTTTTTATCTAACTCACCAAGTTGTGAGCACACATGTGGGCTAATTGCCGCGCTGATCACATTAGAGAGTAGTGGGGCTCTCCGTTTGACAGAAAACAAGCTGGATATCTTTCGTTTACAGGTAGATTTTCTTTGAAAATACTTCATATTAAGTTAAATAATTAATACAAAGGTAAAAAATGGCCGTCGGAAATCGCGTCGCCTACTATCTTTGGATCGCAAGATGTGAATTCTAAATCAGGGACCCAATTCTTACTTGGCAATAAAGTGATGTCTTATGAATTCGGATTTGGGATATGTTTCGAATATGGGGAAGATGTTGAGGGGTCGTGAGTCGAGGGGGTCGTGGGTCGAGGGGGT
>JAUELU010000018.1:7654941-7676611 GCA_032357145.1 Evasterias troschelii
GTCAGACGGCTGATGATGGAGCCTCGTTGCTGGAACGGGGACGTGATTTCCATCTCTTCAAATACCTGAGCTCTCTGTCCCGTCATCACCGCTAGATCATCAGTAAACTTTACACGGTCTGCAAGATTTCATCCCAAGAAATAAAATGAGTCGAAGACATGAAAATTGTTTATGAATGGACAAGTACATAAAAGAGAAATCCTTATAGTACCTCTTGGGACAAACATGTTTTCTCTTAGATGGCGTAACTCGTTCACCAACTCAAGCATGATCTCTGACTTGCACTTGGTTTGCGGTGTGTGGGTTGCGCGTAGTTTCTGCCCAACGTAACGCTGTAGCATCACCTCATGGTCCGTCTCACAAATCATCCTCATCATCTGCAAGTTTTAAAAAGATTCAAATTCCACAGCCTTAATGCCAACAGTAAGATGTGAAAAGAGATGAAATGAAAATTGTCTTAAAGTTTACTTTATAAACAAAATGACACATCTCTACTTGAGAAACAGTTGGTAGTTGGCAAAACGGCTTTCCGACTAATGTGTTTTTTTGTTAATGTAATTAGACATGTTTGAGATAGTTACATGAACAGATGCCTACCTTGAATGCAATAAATGGCTTGAGCATGACAAAGAGTGGAGTACGCACGGTGATGACGAAGTCCATGAAGCTCCATAGAGCTAACCCACCTGTAGAACCAATACACATCAAACATTCAAACAGTAGTAATTAGATTTCACTGTAGGTTTTACCCTTGCAGAAGCTTTGGGGGTTAATATTCATAATACTTGACAGAAAGCACAAGGAAGGGTGGGCTTCAAGGTTGGAAGGTGGGAAACTAAATCAATTCCGAAACATGTTTTTGGATAAACTCTTACCCAGCATTCCTGAGCCAAGCTCTTTGACCGCTGAAGCGATGCGAAACCACTCCCTAGACAACTGGTGCTCAAAACATACCATCATCAATTTCAACCCTTCAGGAAAAATATGCAAGTTATTAATCATCATTAATAATATTAGTAAAATGAGGATGAGATTTTGCACATTTTCCTGTCGGTGTAGAAGACAAATTGCCACAAAAGTTTGAATCTTTGGCACTGATCAAAATGTTTTTGATACTTCTACTATATTATATACATTCTATATAAAAAAAAACTTGGGAAGGTATTGCATTCTGCTCTACCAGCCAGGCTCCTATACTCATGCCTACATCCTTACAGAATGTGAAGGGGGTAACCCTGTTTCAGCCCCAGGAGTAGGTGGCAACATGTCCCTGATGACGACAGTTGATTTAGGTCGATAGCCTAAATCAGTCAAGTGTAGACCTCGCCTTCAAGTGGCCGTCCAGCCTTGTGATGTAAGGCCATCTCTCATAAAAAGAATTTTAAAGATCTTAAACAATTTCTGGTGTTGGAGTGTGGTGGTTAAGCGATGAAATGCGATGAAGTTCTAGCGTTGCATGACGGTGGGTTCTGTCTTGGTCATGGCACTTTGGATGGAATGTATAATTATGTTAAATACTATCACTTGTTTCATTGTTCTCAGGCACCTGCTGTGTGTGGTTTGATTTTGCTTGAATCTATCAAACTCAAGCAAAACCAGAGAATGTATTATTGAAGAGATTTGGAGGATTGGGCTGATAAACTCACCTAAGAATCCAGCCTCATACAGGGAGTCCGGAATGACCGAGTTGGAGTCTCGGTATGAGATACTAGTATGACTTGGCAGGTCTGTCAGCGATGAGTAATGATGCTGCTTAGGGGGTATTCCCCCACCACTCCCAGGCCCACCGGCAGGGCGGGGCTGACGCTTGGGTGGAAGGAGTGCATACAGGATCATGGTGAGTGCAAACGAGATATCGGATGGTCTGATCTTAGGAGAATCTATGTAAAAATGTAATGTATACAAATTAATCAATCAATTAGTCAATCAATCAATCAATCAATCAATCAATGGAAAACTACTATGGCCTTTTACATAAAATACATACACAAAAAATGCAACAAAAATACAAATAGAATGATAATTTTAACGCCATGGGTGTGCTAAGATGTCCAATTTAATCAGCCCTGCCAACACTCTAATAAATAGGCCAGGCACACAGTTAGAGTTGACACAGACTGACCTTTTCTCCCACAGCCGACCCTCAAGCAGAGAGGCAGAACAAGGTACAGCAAGATGGTCTCTGTCCGTTCTGCCGAGTTGAAAACAGGTGTCCCTCCAAAAACTTGCTCCAGGGTGTACAGGTCCTAAACACGGAAAAATATTAATTCCTAATCTTAGACCAGTGAGAATGCATGAAACATTCTAGTGGTAGCAGCAGCTTTAGGAAGGCGATTGGTAGAGTGCAAGGGTAGCCTGGTATGAAGTCAGTATCCACTACACAATGGCAGAACAACATAGACTTAGGTCCTTCCAAGTGCTCGGTCGGGGATACATTTGCTCAAAGTTCTTTTCAAAGAATGGCCAATAAAACAAAACAAGAAATGTGTTTTCCTCCTCCACAATGTATGGAGAAAAACTTGCAGATAACCTGCATTAATGGTGGGACGATTGTTCTACAGAAGTGTACAATCAGCTGTCAGGGACTCCTGGACAAACTTTCTGCAAACTAATATAAATAAATATAAATTCGCCAGGGCTTGAGCAGATGTTGTTAGTCAGCCCATTCCCTTATCCTCTATCCATCCTAGGAAGTGTCATTTGATGTTACAACAAACCACATCTCTTGTAGAGGAAAAATCTCTTGAAACTCACCACAGTCTGTTTTGAAAAAACAACAACACAATTTTCCCACACCTTTTTAAAAATAAATAAAAGAATAGTATGCTGTGTATATTAAAGCTTGATCTTTTTCCAGAAGTGAAATGTGCATTTTAACAAAAACAAAGTGCTAGAGGGCCAACTAGGCATCTAAGTTCGCCAATTTGCTTAAAAACAACATCATCAGCAAGATCTATACACCTATTATATTGGTTTCCCAAGTGGTTCTGCATTTGTGACGACTGTGGCAAAAAAAAATAAAATAACTAGATAATTGTCATGATTGTTTTGATTCCTCAGCTAGCCATGGTTCAAGATTTTTCAAATGCTCTATCTATTAATCATTATATACATGAAAACTTTGGAACATTCAATTTCAGACTGATCATCTCTAGCAGTAGGTTGGGAATTAAAGCAATGCGCAGAAAAAACAGTGTCAACTTGAAAGTTTTCCTGTTTTGCCAAAATTGTTTCCTGCCACTTATATTTTCACCTCTAAAACAATCTGTAACTACATCAATTGTTTTCTTTATTATCATTTGCTGGAATTGGTGGAGTTAATCTTAGAACCAAGACTAACATCACGCTTAATAAAGAGGCAAACAAGAGAAAGTTAAAACCCATTACCCATTCAACCCTTCAAAGAGAGATAATAAAAAATGTCCCAAACTTTTCCACTTTTTCTAATTTTTGGCTCTAACATTTAACACTCAGACATCATCCCAAATAAAGAAGACATTCACATACAAGTTTGCACATAATCAAGTTATTTTCTCAATCTATTCTCTCATAACTCCCAATGTTATTCCTTTTTTGGTTATGAGGGTTCATAAATTCGACGAGCCTACAATCAACACTTCCATTCCAGATGCCCCCCCCCCCAAGAAACACCTCTCAAAGACCCTTCCCCCAAAACCCCACAAAACAAACAAAACAACAACAAAAAACCTAAAAACACATCACCACAAAATGTCACCTATTACCCTTAAGCACCCACTTTTCAATGGGTACATACCTTTCAGCCAATCCCTAATAAATGTCAATTTTATCCACAAACTAGGTATCACTAAATGCTCCCCAAACAATCTCACCCAACAAGTTGCCTTATGCAAGAGGTCTATTGATAAATAGTTGCTCAGTGTGTTCCCTAGAAGTACCCATACAAATCTTGGTTCTAATCACTTTCCCTCAACTCCAACTGCTGGGTGTACACCCACTTACAAAAGTCCAATAAAGCTGATGTTGATCATTTGTTTCCGATTCTCAGTAGAGTAGATTTATTTTCTTTAATATCAAAATCCTGTTTCCCTCAAGGTATCCAATACCTTTCCCTGCTTCTCAAGGGTTCACTTTAAAATGCACCCATAGCCCATTCTATCACCCTTTAAGTTAACAAAATAATACTAAATAAATCATTGTAAAAAAGTAAAATATCCCAACATCAACCCATTTTACAACCAAAGTGACACTTAAATCCCATCCATTAATTATATACTGTTACTGTACTCCATCCACCTGTTTCAAACCAAAAGGGTACTGATCTGAAATATCACCATCCAGTATACACCAAAGAGTGCGATCCCACCAACCCAATTTATACCCAAAAGGGTACTGAATAAGTACTGTATACCCAAATGAACACAAAAATCCCATTCACATAGAGCATACATGTACCCAAATGGGTACCGCAATTAAGTTGCTGCATGCCCATAAACCACTGTATACCCAAACAGGTACTGAAATCCCATTCACCCATTATATACCCGAGTGGGTACCAAATCACCCAACTAGGTCACCCTAGATCCTGTATAAGGAAATTGACTTAATGCAACAGGAACAGAGACATGCAAGTGAATCTGGATTCACAAAATGAAAAGAACTGATAAATAAAATAAAGCCAGGGAGAGGGGATAAATCCACAAAAAGACAAGACTCAAACAAACTGGCCAAGACATCTTATGCACACAATGATGCAACAATAGAATGTACACACATAATTCTTATTGTTAAATTGGATGCATAGATAAATGAGCACGGTGACACAAGGCACAATGATTGTTATAAGAACGAAACAATTGATTACAGACACATAAACAAACGACACCCTTAAGTCACCAAGTGGTGTCTCCATACTTGGATATCATTTGACAGAATCAGGGAGTCAAATAAACAGTCCATCTTGGGACCAATAATTCAGAAGTATCCCTTTTCTATATATCTCATTTTTATTGTGACATGATCGAGAATCTTTCTGAACCAGTGTAAAGTGAAGCACAGGAACAAGTATTCAAGTACAAATCATACGACATGTAAGGACTGACGTAATTTTCTCATAAAAAAACCACAAATGATACAGAAAAACTATTCGCAATGAGTGTATACTCCAGATTTTGATTTCTGCCTGTTTGGAACAAACTTAAATTTGTAATGGCTTATTTTTTTGCCTAATAATTCAGTGAAGTGAACAAGTAACAATTGTCAAACACACACTCCAACATGGTACAGACACAATGGTGACTCACGGATGCTTTGTTCGTATTTGATAATAAAAAACAAATAAATTAAAAATACTAATCACCAAATTTTTAAACCTGTAAAAGCGGGGACAAAAACAAATTTGGTCTGTTCTTTTTTTGGTGGTGATTAATCACAAGAGAGAAGAGTTTTAAAAATGAAAAAAGAGGAGAAGTTCTGAGAAAGAAAAAAAGAATAAAATTCATCAAGTTTATAAATGAAAAGAACGGCAGTGGAGTGCCAAAGCAATGGCCAATTTCATAGCGCCGCTCGTCACTGGTTAGCAGGTATTTCCTCGCTTATTATGGTTGGATACCTGCTAAGCACAGTTTAACAAGACAAAACAAAAACCACCATCACAACATTGTTTACAGAGTTGGATTGTTTCATCTGACAAGTTTTTTCCACTGCGGTTTGCGGCACTGCAACAACAACAAAGGATCGCACGGCGGCTTTATGAAATTGGTCCGTTGAGGGTGGCAGATGAAAGGGGAGGGGTGGGGAAGGGAGAGGGAGGGGGAAGGCTCAGCGTAACTTGCCTTGGATCTCATCCAGTACTGATGCTGATGGGGGTGAGTGTGGCACCGTTGACGAGGCACGGAAAACAAGACCAACGAGAAACGAGAGTCAAAGACAAGTGATCACGTTTTAAAAATGCACATGGCAGTACGGTGTGGAGGGGGGTGGTCAGCGCTCAATTGGTAGCTACTTTGACTTTTGGCACAAAGTTCTTTTTTGCAAATTCATCGTGAACAATAACCTTGGATGAAAACGAGAACAAACTTTTGTTTTGCAGACATATACAAAATCAAGACTTCCGAGTGGTAACATGTGCTTTTCGAATGTGTATAGATTCTCATTAATGGTAACTACCCCGCTAGGCAGAGCAAAATGCAAGGCTGACTAAACCTAGCACCTAGCATCCAACAATAGTCACCCAGTAGGAAATATGAATAGATCCTCATCGGGAGAAGAGGATTCCAATCAGGGTAAAACCATATCCCAAATGGGTGATAAAAGGCTGACTAATCCAAATAGACAAAAGGAATGAAAAATCAACAATTTGTGCAAAATTGTTATGAACTGAACTCTCTTTTACAAACTTCAATAATTCTTTGAAATGAAGTAAGACTGAGTGCTCAAGAGCATCGAACTCAAGTCAAATCCTGTTCATCACACTTGTGTTCTTGGGCAAGACACTTAACTATAATTGCTTCTACTCATCCAGAAATGGGTACCTGCAAGGGTAGAGATTGTTGATGTGACTGATCAGCAATTTGTGTGCCAGTTTGGCTGCCGATGCTGCATACTCCAAATGAGTTGAGATGGTTTTGAGAAGGCTTAAGGCTCAATGAATAGTTTAAAGCACTCTGATGCAATGTTTAAAAGCACAAAGCCTTATCTTTCTAGCTTCTTCAATTATTTTCAAAGTTGATAGCTGCTTGACAAGGATAGTGTATTACTGTTGCTGGGTTGCTTTGGGGGTGTGTTGTCTCATGGTCACACCAATGCCGCTAATGCAGTTACCAATTGAGCAATGATGATGATTGTGCTGGAACACTCAGTTAATCAATAACCAATAACTGATAACCAACTGGGTTGTAAACTGCTACTGAACAGTTAGAGTCTATCTCTAATGGAAAAAAAAAATGAAGATCGTTTTTTTTATAGAGTAGTAGATTAGAGAAGGTTATCACTACTGTTAACTGATGCAAAAGGGATATAAGTTCAGGGGTAGTTTTGAAATGCACACGGTTTTCATTAACAAAGGGGAGAGTTTCTACTAGAAAATCGGCAAAAAAAAATGTTGTTTTTCTTTTCAAGTTGAAGAAGTTTTATGCAACTGTTAGTTGTCTTTTAATTCCCTTACCGGATCTTAATTGTACGGCGTTGTTAAATCTTTAAATTGTTAGTAGTCAAATGAATTGTACACGCTGACACCTCATGGACAAGACTTGTTAAAAAAAAAATCAGTCAACGTAAAAATGACAGAACACATCGTCTCAGCACAGAGACAGACGGAACCCCAAAAAACAAGACGTTGCTGTCAAAAAAAGAAAGAAACTGGCACACTGTGTTGGATAATCAAAAGCACAGGATGGTTTAGAAGACTACAGTGCGGACAAAACGGTTCACATTGGCCAGTTTATATAAAAATACGTCTTCAGCAAACCATACTCATTTGAAAGACGGCATGACCACCGGACACAATACCACAGTGAGTGCCTCAATAAAACTAATGACATCAGGACACTGGGTGGTGGGGCATATAATTAATTGGACAAAATGATTTCCCTTCCAAAAAATTAACTCAAAATAAAAACTTAAAAACAACAACATTTTGTAAAAACTAAAGATAAATGACCACTTTGATGTAGGGGCCTCGATGAGGTTATAGCCATATCCCTCAGGGCAATGTGACCGCTCCAAAGGAAGTTTGTGACAGCGTGAAGGCACTTTCAAACTTATTAAAAGGGGTTTGTAGAAATCATCCCTTTCAGTATGAGATTCTGTACCCCCTGACTGCAGTTTAAAATGTGTCCTCAAGCTGTCTAAATTAGGATGAATTCCGTGTTTCCTCACATTAAATTGACCACAGATATAAAAAAACAGAGAAAGTTTTTGGATTTGGATTATGCCCAGTTTTATGAAGTTAATGGGTAATGAGACTAGAATTCTGTGGTAAGCACTACCATTGAATATTTCTACAATCTGTGGTCAATGCCACATGGTCAATGTTAAGTGAGTAACCATGAAGCTACCCTCTTAACTGTTACTACAGCAGCAAATGGTGGTAGCTAAGCCAAAGACTCTCATCAAGACATAGACAAGAGCTATAGCTTTGAGTTTTGAGTAGATTTGAGTAATGATTGAGTAGTCTTTACTTATGAGTGTTGAGTAATGAATAAGGATCAATGCGAAGTGAGCAGCTTTGAGTAATTATTAATGAGTAGTCCAAGTACCGATGGAGTAGCCTAAAGAGTCAATTTGAGTAATGAGTTGCCTAAATGAGCAATGGATATAGCGCTGAGTAATGAATAAGTATCCTGAGTAGTGAGTAGCTTTGAGTAATGGATATTCTTGAGTAATTATTGAGTAGAATTCAGTAGAGAGTAGCTTTGATTACTGAGTAGATTTGAGTAACGAGTGAGATTGAGCACTGAGTAGATTTGAGTAACAATTGAGTAGCATTCAGTAATGACGAAGTAGCTTTGAGAAAAGTTTATTAAAATAAAAATTAGGACAATCCACTTCATACTTAAATCAACTGCTTGGTCTTCTCAATTAATTCCAAATCTCTCCCCCTTTAAGGACAAACCAACGATCCTATCACAAACCTTCATGCAATGCATCTGCATTGCCACCAGACGCACCACAGCGGAGCAGAAGACCGGTGGGGGTGTAAAGCGCATACCCACCGATGGAGAGGCCATTGTAAGTAATGACAGACCGTCCCCACCCCCTGGGGTTGAGCCATCACAGAGGAGCAGGGCTAGGCAGATGTTCAGCAGGGACTACAAGTAGAATATTATCAATCAGTTTATGAAATATCAAATCATAATTGCTCTGGTTAATCAAAATTATGTATCTTATGAGTACATAAAGTAAATAATCTCTTTTTGGTGACTCTGAATAGAGCCTCTTGGTTTATTTACAACATTTCAACCGAGTTTCATAAACAAGTACAATTTGAGGAGTGGAATATCTTTCTAGAGCTACGGTTTGCAGTACCAACAGATAATTATCTCTCTCATGACTTGTGGCAGTTATGAAGTGAACCGGCAGGTTTAACAACTCTAAGTTTTGATCAGTATGTTGTGATTGTCTTTAGGAGGAAGCTAGACTCAATGATGCATGCTGCTTAAACTGTACTTGCTAAGCAAGTCATAAGCACATACAACAATATCACTTGTACAGCATTCTGAATGGTAACCCGGTCCTGCTAAGCAAGATCTTCTGTGCTTAGGAAGTTTGTTGTACTTAGTAGCTTTATAGGTTTGCTTACCTTGAGGTGAGGGAGATGGCTTATGATGCTCTGTCTGGTCAGAGTTACATAGATCCCCTTCAGGAAGTTAGCTGCTGATTCCCAATCCATGTGGCGCTATAAAGGAAAACAAACACCAACAATTTGAAAACATACTTCAAGGATAATCCAATCAAGTGCCCAATTTGACAGAGATGCAGAAACAGACAATACAAGTCAAGGATACCAGTCAAAGATTGTGCATAGGAAATGGTATTTTGGCTGATGACCTTTTTATGGTATTAAGCACAATTTAGTTGTGCTTAGCTACTTTTTGTGTTTAAGAAACTTTATAAAATTAGGCCCTGATAGTCACAATTAAGGCACCTCCTTCAAGATAGGCATAATGTAATGTGACACAATATTGTGTGGTCAGATTTACTTCAAAACTTACATTCCCTTAGAGTCTGAGCTTCAGATCAGGGGAGTCGATATGAGGGGCAAGGCCCTGGGCAAAGACTCGGCCAAGGAGGCCCGGAAGCTTGAATTAGATTTGAAATGTTACACTCCTTACCATCAGGGTGGGCTTCTTGTGGATCTTGTTGAAGAGTTTATCTAATCTCTTGAGAATGAGGATCAGGGCGGGGCGTAGGTCTTGGCTGGTCCAATCAGTCTGTGGGATCATCTGGGTGATGTACATCTGTAGACCCTTACATCCCATGGTGATAGGGTCATGGGGAGCTACCTTCAGTAGGGTGTGGGCGACCTCTGCTAGCCTCTGTTATTGAGTTGAGAGAAAAAATAAAAGTCTCAGTTCAAAATCTGCTCTCTTCTCTTGTATTTCTGTACAGTGTTTTGAAGCTTTGGCCAACTGTGGACCCTTGCATCCAATTTCATAGAGCTACTTAAGCACAAAAAGTAGCTAAGCATAAACAAATTATGTTTACCAGAATAAGGTTACCAGCCAAAACACAATGTCACATGTACCATCTGTGACTGGTATCCTTTTTATTTTTGCTTATAAGCAGCTCTATGAATTTGGGCCCTTGGGGTTTGGGGTAATTCCAACTGATTTAGGTTATTATTTTACCAGATGGCATCTCTGATCAAGGAGTTCCAGTGATGATGATGAGCTATGTTGTCTGGAATCATTGTGGGGTCTAAGCTCCTTCAGTCTAGCCAGGCTGTGGCAGTAGTAGCCAGCAGCAATGCTTAGCAGCATGTCCCTCGGCTTGCAGAATTCATTCATAGGTTCTGCATCTTCAGAGTCGTCTTCATAACGTCTACGTACTCTATAGTCATTGTACCTATGGTAGCGAGGACAACAATTCTGATCTTTATTTCCCATTTTTACACATCCAACAGCACATGCAGAAATAAGTATAAGAGATGATGTAGTCAGGGCTTAAATTTGGGCATCAAATCCATAAGACGGCAGAGGGCTCGTAGCTAAAAAACTTTGCTGGACAAAAAATACCTTCACTAGATCAGAATCAACAAGAGAAACAACTATCTACACATCAGTTGAACATAAACTATTTTTATTTGAACACACACTTTCAAAGAGAAAGTTAATCCTTCGTTGATACCTGAGCAGCATTTCTTCTTCACTGAATTTTTCAAACGAATCATTCAGTGAATCGTATGAGCTTATCCCTAATCTAAACTTCTAGTAAAAGTAGGATTTATAAGAGATAAGACTATGAGCTTACCCCTAATCTAAACTTCTAGTAAAAGTAGGGGTTATAAGAGATATGACTAATCCTTCCATTGATACCTGAACTGAAAGTCTTCTCGCATATCTTCTTCACCAAGTTCGATTCCTCCAACATTCATGGCTGATTTGCGTGAAGCCTTGTGGACCGAGCTCTGCTGGGAGTTATTGGAGCTCTTGAAGCTTGTTGTTGCATTTACGTTTTCAATCTTACGACTGGGTCCACTTGTACTACTGTCCAATAAATGTCAAACAATAATTCAAAAACAAGAACTCTTTGGCATTACAACCCAGAAACTTCTTAGAAGACTATAACAGTCCAAGACAGTTAGCTCAATGAAAGAGCTCTTGGTAATAATAATAATACTTGGTTCTTATATAGCGCTTTTTATCATACCCTTAGGGGCGAAACAAAGTGCTCAGTATTTTTCCTGCAAGGTATGTGGAGCTACATTTTTGAAGTATGAGACACTTTTTCTTATAGCACCATGTAATGGTTTTACAAGGTGCTGTGGCGCAATATGCTACCGACTTCCAAGTTGAGCACCAATGAAAGTGGTCAGTAATTGCTTGTTTTGCTATGGTTAGCATTGAATTCTGTGCTTACAGACCATAAATTCTCGCACTTTCAAGGCCACTGTAAGCGTAGAATTTTGTGGCAAGCATGCAGCGCCATGAATTTAGATCCTGTTCTGTTCAAAGTCATCAACCTCTTCAGAAACAAACAATAACAATTTGTTTAGTTGGGCGATTTTCTCAACCATATGTCTTAACTCACCGTGCCAATGTCTCAGCACCAATGATGAGAGACTTCATGCAGATCCCCATGCTATTAATAACGGCCGTCTCTGACTTTGCTGCGCTGGGATTGTCTCGCTTCTTAGTTTGCTCCTTGACGTGCTCCAGGTAGAGGGGAACAAGGTCTGCCAAGACGCTCTGAGACAACAATGAAGAAAGTATTTGACAAATTGGTTAGGTGCTGTGTTTGTTATGAGGGTCACTAACAGGCCATTTACCATTGAACCAATGATTGCATGAGTAAAATGGGTCCATTTTCGTAACCCTGGTAAGTACAACAAGTTTAGCAGCACAAACACTTAGCAACCTGTGTGTCCATTTTGCTGTTGGTAACGAACACTTGTAAGGAGTTAAGATGACTTCAGGAAGGCACAAGCAAGCAGGTAATAATAAGAAGTCACAATTTAAGTGGTTTAACTTGTGGGTACAACCATGTGTAAATCTCTTTGGGGAGGAGTGTTGGCTCTGAAAGACTCTGCAAGAGCCAGTGTGAACTTGATGTTTCGAACAGTATGTCCTGCTTGTTTCCTCTCAAAGAGATTAACACATGGTTGTTCACTAGTTCACTAGTTATAGTTACTTCTTATTTTCAACACCATGCAAAGCTTCAAACATCACTTAATAATAATAATAATAATAATAACTGGTTTATTTATAGTGCATTTTACAATAACTTCTCAATGCGCTTTACATTAGTATCCTGATCATTGGGCCATTAACATGTCTTGTCTTGCTCAAGGACACAAGCATCATGACCGGGACTCGAACCGACAACCCGATTACTAAACCACCAGAACTTGAATCCGATGATCTAATCCACTCGGCCATGACACCCTATGGATTTGGGTTAACAATATTGTAAGGTGCTTTAAGGAGACTACTTGGCTTGATAAAGCACATAAGGAATACACACTATGGCTAAACCACTTACCAGCATTTGGGCACTTCTGATGGACTCTGGTGCGTATGCCACCACTATGGCACACAGTCTGATTGCTTCACTGACGCTGAAGGTCGCTAAATGATCATTGCTGTAGCAGAAATCCTATATAAAATATACATTCAAATTAGTCAACAATTGCAAAAATAACAGAACCTCAAGATATCCTGGAGTTAGTAGATATTTTAGTTAATAGTTTCAGGTACAAGTTATAAACAGAACTGTTTGCAAACCTACCAGCGTCTTCATGGGTTTTTCACCAGTAACTAGCTCTAGAATGTCCAGGGAATCCTTGCTGTCTTTCTCCATGGAGAGTAGCAAGCGGAACAAACACTTGGGAGAAATCTACCAAAGAAAATATTTTCATCAAAAGCAGGAAACACAATTTCTTATTAACATAATTAGTAGCAAATAAACAACACTGTGCCATTCGGAATGGGTAAGATTTGGAAAGTTCAAATGCTTTAATCTTTTTCAAAATGATTTGTGCCACAGAGTCTGTGTTTATTCTTTTAACACCACTTCCACCCCATATTTGTTTAACACTTGATGCAAATTTCCTGAGGTAAAAGAACACTCAGTATGCTACCCCTAGCTGAGAGTTATCTCACTTAACTCTACTCCCCAGCAGGTGTCAGTATTTCCAAAGAAATGTATATTTCCTTGGAGTTCTTACTTATTTGTTTTACAGTTGATACAAATACAATAGTGCAGGTGCCATCAACAGAATAGGAAACAATGAAGAAATGTTAGATGTGGGAGGGAAACCCTAACTTTTGGGAAAGGCACAAATCAGGTAGGGAGTGAAACCCCAGTCCACATGGCTCCGGTCTGAGCTGGGATTCGAACCATGGTCCATAGAGGTGAAAGGAAGGGAATGAATCTACCAAGCCAATCTGATCCCAGGGTTCATAATTCAAGTGTCAAAATGCCAACCAAATTTTCCCAGGAATTTCCCAGGTATTTTGTCAAATGTCAAAGGTTCTTGAAAGTCCTACAGCTTTGAAGCCTACCTTTTGTGGGTTGACCTCCTCCTCTCCCTGTAGAAGGGGGGCAGCACTGCCGAATAACTACCAAAGAAAAGTGACACAATGGGGTAAGTGGAACAAACCTTTGTAGGAGCTTGAGATTTTACCAGTTCGCTTTGGCATTATTAAAAACCCTGTTCCTGTTACCCGAGTTGAATTATTTTCTGTCAATAAGCAACTTTTTTCCTAGCCACTAATAACTTGTCTTGACAGTGAAACTCTCAGGCCTTAAACAGTTTCCCGTGTAAGCCCAATCTCAGCACAGATGGTGTGTTGACATGACCACTGCCAAATATGTACGGAAACTTGAATGCCAATTTATAAGACCGCCCCTGTGTGTTGCATAAAAGTTGTTAGTGTTATTGCATCCACCGAAGGGAACTGGTTGAAAACAAGAAAAATAACTGTTGCAAACTATTTTACCAACCAAGATAACCTGTATAGAATGCAGAGAGTTGTAATGGCCTCCCATTTTGACCTGAGTTGAGTCTTTTCTCAGAGCCTTTGAGGAAGACTAGGATAGCACTCTGTAGTCAACTAAGTAACTCAATACTTGACAGACAAAATGTGAACATACCTGCAAGACAAATGGCTTCATGTGTAGAACATACAACTGCCGACAGACATACTGAAAAATTCAAAATACAAACGGTTATACAAAGTACAATTCTCCTTAAAAACTACAATCAGTGCCAATTACCGTTTCTTACAAGTTCTCCATTTCAACTATTCTTCTTTCAAAAAGCTTTTTTAAATTTTAATTCTAGATTTTACTGAGAAATGTATAAGATCTTGAGTGAATGTACAATGTGTTGACCATCCTACCTCAATAGCTCTGCTAACAAGTCGATTGTTGCTATGATAGTTGTAGACTCTCAGGATGGTTGGCATTATGTACTGAAACCTACAGTAATAGAAAGAGAGCTTTTTGTACAAATCTGGCTGACAAAAAGGGTACACTAACTACACAGATTTAAGCAAGCTCCTGTCTGCACTTTCTTCAGCACGTGCAGTTGGAGCAAGTCAAACTTCTTCCACATCTTTGCTGTTCTTTTGTTTGGGTCACTTTTCCTTCAAACTCCCTCCATATCTTTGCTGTTCTTTTGTTTTTAGTTTCTTTTCTTTAAAACCGCTCCCACATCATTATGTCCCTCTTTTTTTTTTTGGGGGGGGCATTTTTCTTACACAATTACATTTAACCATCTTTCATTGTACTTACTCCAACTAAACAAATTTGATGTAAACATATTTTGTGTTGAAAAAATACAAATAAATAAATCAATCAATCCTAAAACTCATTTGTAGTTGTCTAGATAGGTACAAAACTTTGATCTAATTTTGAAACTGGTCCTGAATGGGTAGAGCTAATCCCTACCCTTTGGTTGCAAACATCTGCTTGAAGTGGCGTGAGATGTTGATGAAGGACGCTAGGCACAGACGCAGGATGGAGATGTCCTCACAGTGAAGCAACAGACAACCGTTCAAGACGTTTAAGAAGAGTTGGATGTCACCACTCCAGGAGAAATCAGAGGACATGTTTAGGAAAGTTGCTGCAGTAAACTGGTGGAGAACACAAGGGCATATAAGATCATTAGAAAACAGCCTTTTTCATGCATACAATTCTCCTTTCAAATCTGTTTTGTTGTTGTATTTGTGATTATGAAAATAAGTATTTCTAAATAAATGAATGAAGCACAACAATAACAAAACTGTTCTAGCTTTTAAATAACACAAACTCAGGTCTTACCTTAACCCACATGTATTTGTGCACGACATCTAAACCAAAGAGTTCCTATGAAAGAAGCAAAGCACAAATATAATAAAATGTCTGACTATATTTCTCCCTGACACAATGATAGTTATGTTTGTAAAACACAGGAATGAGACAAACTGACGCCAAGATGAGGAGAGGAAGACGTTCTTGATGGATGCGTCTTAACCTGACATTGTCCTCTGCGACAAACGACTTCCAACTACATACCACAAGGCATGTACAATAATAGAAGCTTGATCTTTTGTAAATCACTACTGATTTATAAAGACCCAATTTATCTGATTCCAATTGTTTATTGCAAATCTCCGTTCCGCCATTTTGGGAGTCAGCCTTCCTGTGTGTTATACTGTACCTAGTTTAGGTCAACACGCAAACATTTACACGCTTACCATATCTTTACAAGCAGTTTGGTGAATACCGAAATGGCAGACAATGGGCAGAAAACAGCAATGTGTGATGTCAGTGCAAGAGGTCTACAGACCATGTGACCTGTGACATCACATTTTTACAAGCGAGCTACAGAGACTGGACTTTCTGCTGTCACAATTTGTACACATTTCAATGGAGAATTTTAAAAATGCAATTTGCACCATACAATTCACAACAAATTTTGGTAAGGCACATCTCACAACAGTACAAAATTTAAAATTTCTCAAAAAAGATACACGAGTGTAGTTTCTTGCCTGCCAGGACCTGCCCTTGAATGCTCAAGGTACTTTTTTTCGGTAAACAAGGTGGCATGTTCTATTGCAGGGCCCATTTTCAATGAGCTGCAGAAGCACAACCAAATTATGCTTACCAGAATAAAGTTACCAGCCAAAATACCATTCCACAGTTCAACTTGTGACTAGTATCCAGCTCATTTGCGCTTACAAGAAAATTGATAAGCAATTTATCATCGGCCACTAGTCTGTGAGAAAACTGCTTTACCTTGCCCTGCTTAGGAATAGTGTAGAGCATGAAATCAGCATCCAGGGACTTGCGTGGGAATGAAGGAAGCCTTATCAACTCATCATGAAGAAAGGTGATATGAGTACTCATCTACCAAAAATAGAAATAATAAGACAAGTATGAAAAGTAGTTGGGAAGCAAAACACCCCGACTTCTTCCTGAAATCTTACTGAGTACAAGGGCTGGCCTGCATATGCTTATGGTCTAAGCATTAAAAGACTTTTCATACTGCAGATTTTTCTGAGGGCTAAAACAACAGCAATCTGACAAAAGTAGGAAGAATATTATGGGGCCCGCAGAAAGTCCATCAGGAGAGAACCAACTACAACTCTACTCACATATGTGTCTTGTATCCCTGAGCAAGACACTTAACTATAATAGCTTCTCTCCACCCAGGGGTAATATGGGTACCTGTGAGGGCAGAGATGGTTCTTGTGAATGATTTAGCCTAGTAGCGCATATTTGTTGCACAGGCTGTATACTTCTCAGGGAGCTGAGATGGTTTAAGGAATGAAATAATGGCCCAGTGACCAGGGGTAACAATGTTGGAAGTGCTTTGAGAAGCCCTTCGGGTGTGAAAAGCGATATATAAAAATTGGTTATTATTATTATTATTATTATATGGACCTTGCTGGGAATCGAACCGGGCCAGTGTTGAGAGATGGCAATTGACAAATAATAAAAATGATAAAATCTAATGATATCTTCTTTTGAACAGCTTTAGCTTAAATGGATGCAAAACTTACCAAAGGAGCCGGAGTGCTCTGCAGAGTGGCTAGTGCAAAATACACACGACCAAGCTCAGCGATCTTCAGTGTGAAAGCCTACAGAATAAAGTAATTGAGGTTCAATCAATATCTGTCCACATTAGGGAAGGCTGAGACAAATAAAGCTGGTTGAATCTCATCCAGTCATCACAATTAAGTGAATGAACAAAGAAGAAGACTGGGAGACCTTTCAGGGGTCGCTAGGTGGCAGAAGTATGGATATGATCAGCACTACCTCCTTCTTATAATGTCCACACACACTAGATGTTGTGTTTCAGTCAGAACTAATGTATCAAGGTCTTACATATACTGTTTTGTGAACAACGTTGTCAATTCTGTCTTTGTAAATGGTTTGCAGTGTAAACAGTATTAAAAGTAGGATTTGAAAAGTGTAAATTTTGTTTGCTTTATTGGAAAATGGAGTAACAAGAAATCCACTTCAGTTCTGATCATTTGTTGTAACTCAGTACAACAATTGTGTAAACACAAATGACCCACACAGGTCAAACTCGGACAGAGCTTTACAAAACCTCATTGTCCTGGAGGGTACATACCTGTCTCTGTAGATGCTCCAACCCTTCCATTTGGTCCATCTTCTTCAGGATTAGCTCAGGGCATTGTGATCGCTTGTAGGCATAGAAGTCCCTCACGTAGGACTTCACATCCAACATTTGGTCTGCAGATTCAAAATTGATTCATTATGTTAGTACTTTACTCTCACCGAATGATGAGGTTTATAAAATGTATAATACTCAAGTAACCCCACCAATCAAACATTTGTAAAACACTAAAGACCCATCATTAAAGACCCGTTATTAAAGACCCATTAGGACTTACTGGTCTTCTTATCCACAAGGAAATGAGAGCAGTGGTCCTGGATAGGAATGTTGAAGAACTCCAGACAGTCTTGATGGATCTCCTCAAACTGCATATCCTGATTGATAAAAAAGGTTACAGAATGATGAAATAGGTTGCAGAATGATTAAAGAGATCATAGAATGATAAAAATACTAAAGAATTATAAAAGAGCAAGGTAGCAGAATTATAAAAGGTTCCAGATTTAGAAAAAAGGAATCTGAATGTTGAGAGATTGCCAAAAATAATAGAGGTTATGGAATGATACACAATTTCAGATTGATAAAGGAGGAATTGTAGAATGATAACAGGGATTGCTGAATAATAACAAGAGGTTGCAAAATTTAACAAAGAGGTTGCAGAATGAAAAAGGAGATGGTAGAATGATAACGGTCTTAAGCGAGTCTTTGAACTATAAAGGCAAATAAAGTGACCCTACCTCACTAATAGGTAGCTGAGTAGGGATGTCTGTTTCGTTGGGTCCATGTACAATCAGTTTCTGTGTAGAATTAGAAAACAAAATATATTATTATGGAACACCCTACATCATTAATGAAGAGTATAACTCCACTACAAGTTTATGAGTTATTGTTAGATACTAAAAACTTCATCAGAAATAAACAAGTTATCACCAAGCTCGTTCCTGTTGGTAAGTCAATCAGTGATGCACTTCCCTACTGGTTAGGCAAGCCTTTTTGCTTCATCTGACACCAACACTGGCATTCATTTGTACGTAAATTCTTCATTAAATTGCCTTAAAGCCATTCTTATGATATAATGTGACATTTTTAATGAGACTTCAAGTCTATCCACAATAAAGGTGAGTCCAGAACATTAGTTTTTTGTGTAAACCATAAAAAACTGCCTCAATGCATTTACTATTGGCTTCTGTTAACTGCTGAAGCCAGACTGTGTAAAGTGAGTGCGACTTAACAGTCAAATTACTTCACGCTACCACAAGCTATCCTCACACATACAAAGCCAGAATTCTTGCATGTTGCTTTATTAGAGCTGTGAAAACAAGGACATTTAACGGTGACTTACCTTTGCACACGGTACATTGGCACTGATCAGGATGGTGGGCTGTAGAAAGTACAAGAATACGCAGATTGAATTTGGCAGAAGGAAAAATAATAAATAAAAATGGGCTGATTCAGATTAAGTCTTGAATTGTCCAATTCCTGCACCCACTTACGTCACACTGTTCTTTCTTCAAAGTCTGCTTCAGGTCCTTGAAGGAAATACCGGATACAAAGGGGATGATGTGCCAGAGGACGGTCAGGGTGTTAGCTATGGCCTCGTTGGCCCCCTCATGGGGTGCTCGGCAGTGGTACACAATAAAACCAAGCTAGTGTAACAGAGAGAAAATATTCAAGTTATTTCAAGTTTGGAAAATTATCTGAAACACAAATTCTATAATTTGAACCTGAAACTCTTCATGAGTTAGACATTTTGTATCTTGGGAGCCATTGAGAATTGTCAAATTTTGAAACTTTTAGTTATTTATTTTGACCCACCCACGCACAATTTGAAAGATTTTTATGTTTCATGAACTATTCTGAATTGGGCCCCAATTAAGTACAAAGGTTTTTTCTGCTTGCATGTATGGAAGCTGATCTACACTTAGTATCTGTACATCTGTTTCTATGAGTACACTTGTCATGAGTGCACTTGTCTTCGAGCAATCAATCAATGTGTTGAAAACTCACCAGGTAGTTAAAGAGAATATGGGCAGTCTGGGCTGGTAGCTCTCCAAAGTGAGATACCATCTTCTTCATCAGAAGAATAAGGTCCTCCTACGGACAAAGAACAAATGGGGAACAGAGACATGATAAATTATTAAATGATTACTGTAAATGCTTACACCTGTTCATCAGGACCACAGGCATTTCCGACAACCATCTAAACTCTTTTTGAGTATGCAGCTCCAAGAATACAAGTCGCACATTTGTAGCAGCATAATAACGACAACAATCTCTACACTATATCAGGCAACAATGTCCTGCTGGGTGATGAGAAGCAATTATGGTTCCCATCTCAACTCTTTTGGAGTACGCAGCTCGAAGAATACAAGTGGCACATGTGTAGCTGCACAATGATGACCATTATCTCAACATTCTATCAGATACCAATGTCCTAATTGAAGACAGGGAGCCACTATGGCTAAAGTAAATTGCTCAAAATAGAAGTCACAAACACCAACGCCAAATTTTGAAGGCTCACAAATCTGAGTTTGTCCACCAAAACTGACCACTATAGACAACAATTTACATGACCAAATGGTATGAAGCCCAGGAAAAACACATCTAGTCACTACAAACTTGGCAAATAGAATCAGCCAGTAATCCAACTTAACCTACCTGCTTGTCTTTGGCTGTGATCTTCTCTAAGATGTAGCGGCAGATCAGAGCAGGTTCTTCCACAAGACATGCCCATAAGACCTTCTCCGCAACTTCACACACTGGAAAAAACATTACAAGGGATACTATAAGAATGAAACAAGAAACTGACAAGAAGCTTAAAAACCTAAGCCCAATGTCACAAAGAGTCCAGGTTCATCTTGAGATAAATGGTTAAGGTTTATCACAATCGCCAAAGGGATAAATATAATGGTACCATACTTAGGTGGTATTGGAATTAGCTGCAACGGCTACAGCTACAACTGTTGCTAAGGATGGCCTATACTTCCAATGCAAGATGCAGAGACCCAGCCATAGCCATAACTGTAGCTGTAGCCACCAATTCAGGTACAGCTTTTTATTTAAGCAAACCAACAAGATAAAAAAGTAAAACAGTGGACTTACCTGCAACCCCTTCCTTATTGACCTCAGAATCATCCAGCAGTGCTACCAAATGAACAATGGTTGTACACACACAGGATGGGAAGAAAACTCCAAAGGTAGGCGGGCTGTGATGAGTACGCTCAGTGACCAATCCCTCATCATCACCTAATTAACATTCAGAGAAGGTCAAAGGTCACAGACGGCCAATATGGCCACTTGAATGTGCAACCTTTAAAATTTGGTGATTTGAGATTTCAGGGTCTATGTTTTTTTGTTTTTTTTTATTTTTCTTTGACAATGAGTCATTAACAAAAATGTCTCCTGGAAAAACTGACAGCAAAAAATAACAGAACAGGAGACCAAAAAAGAAAAGAAAAAAGAAACGGTACAGCCACAAAACTTTTTCTGTTCAGATTTTCGTCTAGAAACGTTTCACATGTCACATGACTTTACGGTGACAGTTAAACATCAACAACGTTTTTTCAAACACAGAACTTGTGAGTCTCACCAAAAATTTATGGAACGTCACTTCATAGAAAAACAACAAAAAAGTTAAAAATTCAAACAGAACGTTCAAGAACGAAAAACGAAGCAATGTTTATGGGATTGTTAATGTGAGAATTAACATAAGTGCTACCAAAGTTCCTGATTGGAACCTAGAAATTAAAACAAAATAAAATGATTTCAAAAATGGAAAATGGTGATGGTTGTGATGAACTGGAGCAGAGAAAAACACTTGCAATGAGGTGACAAAGTAATCAAACTAAAATACTGGGTGGAAAAGTAACATGATCAAATAAAATAATAACTTTAAAAAGCTGA
>JAUELU010000018.1:7916324-7928586 GCA_032357145.1 Evasterias troschelii
CGCCGCCCTCCGGCCCGGCCATGCCCATGCCCCCCACTAATAAAAATGTCTGGTTGTTGGTTTATCAATTTATGTGGTGGTCGATAGTTTAAAATAAAGAGAATATAATTGCCCAAAAGAATCTGAAACTTACAACAGTTTCCAAAAGGTACGGCTACTCTTACTGTGTTAGTCATGTGTCAGTGTCACGTCAACCATGGCAAGAAGTCACGACAAAATGACATGAATGATTGATACACACAATGTACATGCCCACATTATACATGCATGGCAAATGCCTTGACACATTCTTGTCTCGCGTCTACGTGGGTTATGAACAGCGCCACCAATTGACGAGTGATGATCGATGTTGATTTTTTACAAACAGATTAGAGTCACACTCAGTCACAGGTCCAGTTGACTTCGAGTTTGGTTTGTGTGTTTACTGTTGTTTTGATCATTATCTATATAGCTGGGCAGACATTTCGAGAAACAGCTTACTGTATTCATAGATGTGTCAGCTTTGAGGTGAGTGAAGGCATGGACTCAGAGGTAGGAATACCTCCATGGTGAAGCCGAAGGTATACACGACAACGCCTCGACTCACAGCCTCACCATCAGTCTTGATCATCATGCTGTTCTCTGACTGATCTTAACATTAATATTAACCATCAGATCATGCATGCATGATCGGTCGTGATCGTGGGAGCATGGAGCTAAGAACACTTATTCCTCCTTGGTGGGAGTAAATGAAAAAAATAACAATTAACTTCGTTTGTAGTGTTTGTTTGGGGTAAAGTTTAAAGTTAATTTTGGAGCATTGCTTTTTATTAATACTGTCACTGTAGTTTGTACTATAGCGTAGGAATAGATACATCATATAAAACTATTTTTATTTTATTTTAATCGCAGCAAAATCAGTGGGGTGCAGTGAAAAACAAAAATCTGACTTTCGTGATGGAAAAACACTGGGTTGAGGACTTGTTCCCTCCATTCTATACTTACACCTTGGACAAGTCGGCAACATCACCAGCAGCAGGAAAAGACAGTCCCAGCCTGGAGCCCAATAATGATGAACAGTTCATCAAACGTGTTCAGGACATGTACGACCGAGTTCGGATCGATCTGAATCAGATTGAAAAAGAGCGACACCAGAAATGCATCCAGGTGAGGTCAACTGAATCAAAAGAATCCAAATTTTCTTCAAAGTTTTGACAATTGAGAAAGACCCTCGGCCTCAGGTCGAAATCTAAGGAGGACTTTCCATTTTTTCCAAATTCGTTTTCAATTACAATTTATATTTCTTTTCTATGTAGGTAGGAGAGCCACTGTCTGAGCATCTTCCTCAAAAGTCTCAAAGTGTGTCTCCTGATAAATCTAAAGTAGGCAGGAAAACACCAACGATTAACGAAGACAAATGCATCTGGACAGCTGAGGAGCTGGCGTTTCTACGCCAGGCGACAGAGGAGACAAAACAAGAGAAAATGCGACTCCAAGCTGAACTTGGCCTTGCGATAAAGCAAAGAGAAAAACTTGGACGCAAATGCAAGAGACAGTCTGAAGACCTTGCTGTTAAAAACACTAAGCTCCTCGAAAAGACCAAGGAAACGGAAAGGCTATCCCTCCGCTGCCACCATTTAGAGAAAGAGTTAAAGCACTGCAGAATGATTACAAGACTTCAGGAAGAGGATATTGGTGAGTTCAAAGAGTCCAAACGAGAACTCAAGAAGCAGTTAACGGCTTTAAGACAAGAGCTCAGTGTCGAGAAGCTGACTGGAGTTAAACTCAAAGGAGAACTGCAACAGGTCGGAAAGAAAAACGCGTTGGAGACCATCGTCAGGGAGGAGGGGATCCGCCTGGACTATGAGAGACAGATTCAGAGTCTCTACGAGGAACTACAAGGTGCTAAGGATGAACTTGAGAAGGAGAGGAGAGAAAATACATCAACAAGGAAAGCTTTGGACCACTTGAGAGTTCACTTTGCAAATCTTCCTGCTATAAAGGATCAGAGTAAACCTCTGGGTAGAGAAAACGACGAACTGGGTCAATTAAACTTGTACTAGTCTGCCAGGTCAGGGAGGGTGGGGGAGGTTGGCTGCATATAAAACGATGAACTGGGTCAATTAAACTTGTGTCAGTCTGCAAGGTCAAGGATGGCACTGGCTGCATATAAAACAATAAACTGGGTCAATTAGACTTGTACTAGTCTGCAAGGTCAGGGAGGGTATTGGCTGCATATAAAACAATAACCTGGGTCAAATAGACTTGCACTACTTAGTCTGCAAGATCAGGGAGGGGGTAAGGTTGGCTGCAATATAAAACAATAAACTGGGTCAATTAGACTTGCACTAGTCTGCAAGGTCAGGGTGTGGGTTGGCTGCATATAAAACAACAAACTAGGTCAATTAGACTTGTACTAGTCTGCAAGGTCAGGGAGGGGGTTGGCTGCATATAAAACGATAAACTTGGTCAATTAAACTTGTACTAGTCTGCAAGGTCAGGGAGGGGCATTGGCTACATATAAAATGATAAACTGGGTCATTTAGACTTGTACTAGTATGCCAGGTCAGGGAGGGAGGGGGGCGGAGGTTGGCTGTATATTAAACGATGAACTGGGTCATTTAAACTTGTATTAGTCTGTAAGATCAGGAACGGGGTTGGATGCATCTAAGACAATGTATGGCTAGTCAAGGATGGGGTTGGCTTGATAACCGTATGATAGCAACCTATGTGCCCGTTTGGCCATCGGTGCTGCATACTCCTAAGGAGTTGATATGTTTTCAGGAATGCGTAGGGCCTGATGAATGGGGGTAATTAATGTGCTTTGATGGGCCTACTTGGCTCAACAACAAAAAATCATAATAAATACACATTTTACATTAAGGTTATTGTCTTTCACTAAATGGGATATCTGCCATATAACAATTTCTTTTGGTTGCACAAAGAAAATTTACTAAAGCAGGATTTGAACCTGCAACCTGCAACTTTCACACAGTCGGGGGCCTTGCTAAACATTTAACCTCTATGACATTAAAATTGAAATAAAACATCAGAATCTGAATGTGGTACCATACCTCTGGACACTTTATTATAAATAACATGTCCTTAAACTAGCATTATCAAATGACTTACATGATAATAACATAGATATTTAATAGAAAAAATATTAAATACTAAAAAAATTATAGTTAAAAGCTGACTGCTACTTATAATTATTATTACAAAATCATATAGTAGGGATTTACCAAAACAAAAAAAGTACATACTTCAGAAGAAACCAAAAATCTAACAAATATTTCATACTGTGTGATTTCAGTACTGTTGGAAGAAACAGTGCAACACGGTCGTAAGTCAATGCAACAATTTCATACCAAAGGCCAGGTCACAGGAGGCAATTTACAGACGACCAATTCCAAACAATCTCAACCAAGCAAGAACATTCACATTTCATAGACTTTGGAAACCAATGCTACTAAAAGTAACTCTTGTGTAACCATTTTTGAATGTAGTGGAGTTGGCTGCATCAAAGTTGCCTTGTGTGACATAGTCCTTTAAACACTAGGCTTGATTGTGAGTCTGAGATCACTGCTATTTTGTCATTGCCATAGTGATTTGTATTGTGACATCACGCTTTGTTTAGCAACTAGGATCGATTTGCACTTAAGATCAATCTTAACTCTTTGTGAAATCGAGCCCCCGAGGTCAGTCTAAGCAACAAGATTGTGTTGTTTCAGCCAATACTTTATTAGCTATCAGGCAGACTTGAAAAAAACATGATAACAGTCTACCTTAACACTTCACACTGAGTGGGTCAGTGCAACCATTGAGGAAGGAAAGGTTGTACATCTGGGAATGTTGAAAGAACACCGAGGCAAAGTCTTTGCATATGAAAAATGTCTCATGACCATGTTGCTCTGAATTAACCTTTTCTACAACACTTGTAAACGCAAAAACTATCCAGTCCATTGATATGATTTGATATAAGAACACGTGTGGTGTGCACACAGTTAAAAAAACTCAAATGCATTGACAACTTGCACACATGGGTCAAGTTTCAATCTTGGGTTCATCTTAAACACTCTGGCAATCTCCGAGAAAAAAATGGAATCACAATTCAATATTAATATTTTTCTTCGGGGTAGTGAGACACAACATGTCTCTAGTGCTGCCAAGGTGTTTCTGTTGCATGCACTGCAGTCGATTGCCTCAAGTTGCCTGTAAAGATTTTGTGACGAGGCCCTCAAATTATTTGGTGACAATTTCATGCATCAAATCCTAACCTTTGACCCTTGTTGCTCACAGTATAAGGCCGAATTGATGGCTTGGCTCTGGCTATGGCTAGATTATAAACAAAATCCTATTGTTCATTGTTTGTAGTCTGAGGAATTCAAATTTAAATGGTCACTTGTGACTAAGGAAGTCAGAGTACCAGACTTAATTCAGATCTAACTCACAAAACATTGCCTACCATTTTCTTTGTTCAGTGCTGTACCTGTGAGATGACATGAGGCCAGGGTTAGCATATGTTGACAATCATCTTGTTTTGCTTTTTTTTTTCAACTCAAAAAATGCAGCTGGCAGTGGTTTTTTAATTTGCATTGCATCAATTCAAGGATTTTTTTTGTTCATACCACAGCTTCTTAAAAAGACTTTAATTTTTAGTGAAAAATCTGAACAACATAATTTGTACATTACATGAATAAGAACATCTAAGAGTTGTTAAACTTTGGAAGCAACTGAACTGCTCTTGCGTTAGTTCAGGTATGCGTACCTATGGGGATGTTTTTTTGTGAAGGGGCGATTTTAACAAACTTGAAAAACTTACGTACTGAGTATGACATGACATGCAAAAATTAGACTTGAATTTTTAGGAAAGAATTTAACCCTCTTACTGTTTGACCATTTAACATCATCGACCATCATATTTGACCATTCACTAATCATCCACTCTGGTTATGAATCAATATATGGACAATGCCAGGCTCCAAATGATATCATGTAATGAAAGCATACACAGTACACAGTCAACCCTCCTACTGTCTGACCATTCAATATCATCCACTGTGGTTTTAATGATAAGTAATACACCACATGAGAAACTGGGTACACAAAGAAAAATTGGCTAGAACAGGATTTAAACCTGCAATCTCCAGATTAACGTACCAGCACTCGACAAACTGAGCTATTTAGCCATAATTTTGGCATCTCGGTATTTCATTAGAATCCAATCAACTTAGTTGTGAATAATAGATAAACTATGACATGTTTTAATATGATATCATGTGGTGAGTGTTTCTACACGTTTAGTTATGTGCGCAGTTGTGCCATCATACACAGCCTGTGCTGTTAAAGGGTCTGTATACGTTTAGTAATGACTCTGAAAATGAATTGAAATAAAAAATTACTTGGTAAGAAGTACAGCAGCTTTGGATAGTATTGTATAATGCATTTTGAGTTACTTTTCACTTCAAAGTACTACGGTTATGGAAAATATATCACTTTTTATCCCCCAAAATTTGAATCTGAGAAGCTTTACGGCCGTATCGCTTCTCACACTGTATTCCTATATGGAGTATTCTTCCTGCGTGGAAATATTCGCTTCGGTTTTTCGGTGATATCTCAAAAACGAGACCACCTTTTGAAGTGAAATGTTCACAGGTTAGTGTTTATTGTATTAACCTACATTTATATAGGATTAACACAATCAGTAGGTTTCAATTACCAAACGTATACAGCACCTTTAAATGGTTTCAAAGGTTGGTCAACTCTCTGGAATTTTTAAAAACCAAGATTAGGAAGGTTAAAGAAACAACACCAAGGCACCTACGTGTTTGGCCCCACCCCTCCACTTAGTGCTAGCCACGGAAGAGATCAAACAAACCAATTAATTCCAATCATAAGTACAGTTGAGTGTTAAGTATTAAAACATTTACATACTGGGTGATGGTAGTTTTTTGCCTATTTTATATTTTTTTTATATATTTAATCGGATTAACCATCCGAGTATTGCAGTGCATGTTGATTAATTACTGGGAAAAAACATAGCCCCCTTTTAGAGAGATTTAGGCTTGTTCGTGAACTTTGGGATTATTCTCTCCACCAGTCCACCAAACCGAAAAGCAAACAGCTTGAAGTATATTCTGTATATTTAATCTTAAATTTCTGGTTTGTATATTCTTGCAAAATCAATACGAAGTTACCTTGTCTGGTTAAAAGGTTTTCCAAGGGTCAAGTCTATTGTTGTGATGCACTCATTTTCCAATAGATAGAGTCAATATGAAAGTGGGAAAAAGTTCTCTCACCGTATTCTAAAATGCTGCAAAATGTTGTTTAATTTGTTATTCTTTCAGAGTAAAAAAACCCACACATAAAACACATTCCTTGGGAAGAAATAAAAAATAAATAAATAAAATACAAATCTGAATACCAGGCAGTTTGCAGAATCCATTTTCAAACTTAAGTGTTTGGCCATCAGATCTGTTACTTTGTTCTTGTTAGGCAAGGAGTTTTGGTTTATTGTAAAGGGCACCTATTTGAGGTAAATGACAATTTGAACTGGAACACTTTAAGGGGCACCAATACAATAACCTGGGAAATTGTCTCCATAATATTAGGCCTGACCCCTGACCCTTCTTTCTACGTGCAGGTCATTTCAAAATGCGTTTCCAGTTACAAATAAACTTTCTTTGTAAAAATGAAACAACAAATAATACAAAACATTAATCCTATACTTTCTTTTGAGGAAAAAAAAATAAATACAAATAAATAAAAAATCCTAGAAAGTGGAGCCAGCTCCTACAACCCTCATGTTCAGTTACTCCACAATTTTTTGGGGGGGATTTCAATTTCCCCAACTACCCTATAGGTATGTGTACCCATTTCTAAAATGGATAGAAGAAACAAATTATATGACTTTGTTTTGCCCTACATTGATGTAGACCATATGCACATGTCGTCACTGAAGAAGGGCGCCCTCACAGAGGTCAAAGGGGATTTGCGTATTGGCCCATCTTCTGCGCTATTCAGCATGTACTTTCATGTAACTTCGCGTTTCCACTGTTTCATTATCGTTTTATCTCTTTGAAAAAAATTTGGTAGCCTTGTCCAAGACAGTCGCACTATTCATGAAAAATGTTTTGCTCTGCCTCACTGCAAGTGTCAAGCCTTGCTAATTTGATGGACCACAGATTCCTGCCAGTCCCAGTGTACAGCACAAGTAGCATGAACATTGTTTTAACACTACAAACAAAGTGTGGACCTGAGAACAAAAGAGGTCCAAATAATGCAGGGACTTTAAACACTTTGTGGACTTACAGCGGTCCACACAGTGTTTTTACAGTGTTGAAGACTAGGATTTTCCTGAAGTGAACACTACAATAAAATGTCCTAAGAGTGACTGCAACACACAGCTGTAAGTGTACACATGCTGTGAATTACTTCAATATATCTAGTTGAATAACCCCGGTCAGACCAACACAGTATGCAGTTTACGAATGTGTGATTGCAGTATTGTGGTAAAACGGGCGTGGTCACATAGAGAACCTAGGAAAAGGCTACTGAGATGCGGGCGGGGATGACGCCAATGCATAAGGTCTACAGGTGTACAAGTATGATCAAAACAGTTTTCACCAACACCTGGGGGGTGGGAGAACAAGACAAACAAACAACACAGGTGCCTAGGACGTATTCAACCCACGACTACCAGAATTCTTAAGCAGTGATTCAGCAGGGCAAAACCAAATCCAATCGTTCTTCAATCCTGATGCAATAACTTCATCAATAACAAAAAATGTGTGTACCTTATTTTCTGTCCATATAATTTTTATGCTGCAAATAACCTTTACAAATTCTTTGGCAACAAACATTTGGCAATCACCGGCACTCAGGCAAGGCTGCCTACAATAGAACACTGACTACTAGAAAGAACTGTTTAAAAACCACAGCCTTGCCAGAGTGCGTACAAAGGGGGCCAAATATTAACAAGCCTTGATTGAGGCTGTCTCCTTTTTCATTGCTTAACAAAATTATTCTTAGAATGTTGACGGAAATTTATGAATTTATCGGCTAAACACATCTAATCAGAGAGCCAGTGGCAGATGGTATACATCACATTGAGTTTTAGCTGGCAATCTGTTCTGGTTAATAAATTTTATGTAAGCTCAGCAGGTTTTTGCTTCGCCTCACCGTGACGTATTCCCTAAAATACACCCCCAGAAAACCTTCAGAAAGTGATAAATTTCTAAATGAGTTGATAAGTTTTCCGCTGTTGCCCTAATGATTTGCATCGTGACATCACACCTTGCTTAGTAACCATGTTAAGTCGATTCATTCACCAACTCAGTTTAGAATTAATTTAATAAGTCAACAGACTGCAAGTCTCCCACAGATTACTAGATCCCGGTAAAGTGAACCATGTGACCTTAACATGTTAAAACAGGAAGTCAACTTTATGTTGGTTGTAAAATTTGTCAAAAAAATATAGTAAAGCAGTCTTTGAAACAGCAGTTCGGAAAACGATGCCATTTCTTTCCCAAACAAAGAATTTTTGGCTTTGATGCATATGCTAAACTTTGTGAAAATGGTGACGATATGAAGGAAATATTAGGGTATCCCCAAATGTTTGACTTGCAGGGTTGAGTGTGACAGTACCGATCTGTCTATATGAAGGAAATTTTAGGGTTCATCCTCGAATTGTTGACTACCAGTGAGACTTGTTTTTTTGCAGGGTTAATTGAGACAGTACCAATCAAGGCTAACTACGTATCGACAGAAACAACCACTGTTTTTCTTCAGGCAAACCTTGTCTATTCTTCACATACTCACTGCACTCTTTGGACAAGGAGTCTAAAAATAAAGCAGGGGATGTCAATCAGTGGTGGCCGAAGCCATGGTGGTGGTTGAACCCATGGTGACCGTGGTGAGCACCAAATCCATGATGGCCGTAGCCGTGATGATAGTGGTGATGACCACTCCCCAAGGCTGAACCAGCTACAAAACCTAAACTGGCCAGAGTTCCTGCGTCATAGCTTTGGCTAGGCTGTAAGATACAATGTACATACAGAGTTTGATTACTAAATAGATTTATTAAAAAACACTTCAGGAGCTGATTTTGCACAGAGTTTAGATTGATCTTAACTGTGTATCAATCTGAATTGCTAAGCAAAGTGTGTTGTCACAATACAAATTATTTGCTGACAACTAATCTTAAGACGAGTCTTAGTGCTTTGTGAAATTGAGCCCAGGCAACGTTACAATAAAATTACACCAAAACACAAAATTACATTAGGATAATTGTTTACATGGTTTACAGAATTATACAGAAAATTTATACAAATTTAAATTTATCAATTTCGGGCCTGGAATTACATGAAGGTCACAGAGGTCATGGCCTCTGTTGCCCTGGTCTTGGCCTTGGTGTCCCTTCATTTTTATGGTGTAATACAACATCAGGCAGGATATTTAATTTCTGTGACGAAAAGGTTTATTCCTTTGTAAAGGACACCTGTATGAGGGAAATGTAATGTTCTAGAGTGAATATTTCAAGAGGCACCAAGGCAGTGACCAGGGACATGGAGGCTTTTGCATTCACTTATAGACCCTTCCCATGAAATATGCTAATTACATTCACACATGCGTACAGACACTATTGGTTGGCAAACGCAATAAAGATGTGCACTAAGCAGACGCACAAACACCTCTACGTCACGCCACCATCAGGCCCACCCAAAAAGAAGCGATGTTCCATCATTTTGCCAACCAAAGTGTTAGTGCGCACGTGCAATGTGCAATTTACATATACTAGGCCTCCAATATGGACCTACTAGGAACATGCTTCTTACCGTTGCATTGGGCACATAGACGTTCCTAGTTGGCTGAACGACAGTCAAATTGGAAACAGGCTGGGCTGGTTGCTGGATATATGTAGGCTGTCCTGGAGAGTAGGTGTACGCCTTCAATAAACAAGCAATTCAGATCAGAGAAGGATTAATAACAACTTTAGTTTTCTGCTATGGATCTAGGATTGGTAAGGAAAAAACCCCATAGTTCTTCAATTTGAGTCTCAAAGCTTACTGATTATGAAGTTCATACTAGAGAACTGTCATGGACGATCCTAGGTTCCCTGCACCATAGTTCCGATTCTCAATTTGATTTGGAATTAGCACAAACAGTTGAAGGGAAGTCAAAAGTTCCATTAATTAAATGCTTGGGAAAAAAAAAACTTTATTCCCTAAAAGTGCTCATTCCAACAGTTTTATTCCACGCACTGAATTTCTTTGTTTCCCTCCATCCTACAACCAAGAGGAATATCAACTCACCTTCAGACACCCTCGGCTATTTTCACCTTAAATGTTTTCTTCTTGTAGCTCCTTACCAGGAGTGGCTTAAGCCTTGTGGGGGAACCTCCATAAAAACAAAATAATAATAATACAAGTATGAGGCTCACCCCTGGTGTGCTGTATGACATTCCAGACACCCCTTGTCCTTGAGTTATGTAGGCTGGTGCTGAACTGTAGTTGGGTGGTGGTGGTGGCTGGTAGCGGTACTGTGCTGGAGATGGGGCTAAATTGACATGACTGGCATACGGAGCTGAAAGATAAATAATCCAAGCATTAATAAGGTTACAACTGCAGTTTGTCAAACAAAATAAAACAGTTCCACAGTTGGATGAGATTAAATGGTCAGGCAGTAGGAGGGTTAACTTACATGTTGATGAATAAGCTTGAGTTTGGGTCGGGTGCTGGTACAGAGCCGGGTTGAATCCTATAGCAGGAGGCTGGGCAGGAATCGCAGGATTTGATTGTCCACCATAACCTGTCAACGCAAAATGAAAATATACAAGTATTGTGTTTTCAAAAATAGAATATTTAAAGAAGGAGTGACTCATGTTGTTCCTAGCAGGCTTGTGGCCGACTGTACATGGATTTAAAAGAACTTTAATCCAGTTACTGCACACACACTCTAGCCGCTACATCACAAAGGGCACACAACAGTAACTGGGTAAGAGTTCCTAACTCCTTGTGTACTGTTTGTTTATTATGGAAAATACTAAACTATCCAAAAGCAAGGTTACAAAAACAAAGATTTTGTTAAATGTTTAACAGTGCTTTATTCGACCACCACTTGTTCACTTATGACAACCAAGAATACATAATCTCATTTGAGTAACGAGTATTACAGTAGCAGGTATGGACTTACACAGAGGTCATGAACTTTCTGGCACACTTTGGCCATTCTGCGCCTTCAACTCGGACTTCATTTTTTCCAATGGAAGCTCCATTTGCAATAATTATGAAAATGGTTTTGCACTCTTCAGAAGAGGCTCTAAATTATTGAACATTCATGACATTGTAATGTAACATATTCATTTTTCAATGAGGTGAGAGTCTTCAAATTGTTGTGCCTCTTTAAGAAGGACCGTGTCTATTGAAATAAGAGTGCATCACTAAACTGAATTTGACCTTAGACCCCTTCTTTCAAGATGCATTTTAAGACCTGAATTGACAAAAAAACTATTTTCTTTGTGGTCAGGGCCAAAATTCACGACTCTGCTTACCGTAAGCAAAGAATTGGCACTTACAGAAACAGGGAATTCCGCGCTTACATCAAGTCGTCAAGCAAATTTCATGAGGGAATTTTTGCTAGTGTGCGTTTGCGTACATGTACATGTAGTCCACATTACTAGTTTAGGCATTCTATGCTGTACAAAGCTAGACCAGAAATTTGGCGCTTACTTGGTAAGAGAATGGTGATCGCAAGCGCAGAATTCGGTGGTAAGCAGAGCCATGATATTGGGCCCTGTATGAGTGGGAAAGTTGTGGTCATGTATAGCATCTTCTGCTGCCACACAGGCTCTTATACTCTTACCTTGTGGTGCACCATTGGGCCTCCCAGCCGGGTAGGCTTGGGGAGGGTACATCGGATTCATGATTACTCTACAAAACAAAAGCAGAAAAAATATGTTGTGATATTTATTTTGTACATCGAGTGAACATGAACAGGTTTGTAAAGTTGTGTTGCTTTGGGGGAAGGTAATGCACAGGTGACTAAAATTTCTTTAAAAGGCTGGGGGGGGGGGGGGGTGTGGAGGATACAACAATGCAAGATTTTGGGACACTACATACATGTAGCAGTAGATTGAGGCAAATTAGCCCACCTTGTTGGGCTGTAATGGCTCTCTTTTAACATCGGTCTCATAACACTCACCATTATGAGACCGCTGTTAAAAGAGAGCCATTACAGCCCCACAGAGTGGGCTAGAGGCAAATGTTCATCGCTTTTGAAG
>JAUELU010000018.1:8069735-8086984 GCA_032357145.1 Evasterias troschelii
TTTTTTATAAAGTGGTTGTAAACAATAAATTTTCGCCACAGAGCGCCCTTTATAATAATTTTCGCCGGGGGGGGGGGGGCACCCGTAATTTAGGGCGCCCTCAACTATATACATTTTACTTGGGTATAAACGTTTGTTTATATATACACACCACGTGGTTGTAAAGTATATCACGGTTGCACATTGTGAGTTTGTTGTGGGAGCGACGATAGCCTAGTGGACAGGCTAGCGGCACGGAGAGCAATAGTGGAAAAACTGGTTGGGTTCGAGCCCCGGCAATTTTTTTATTAACGTAGGGCGTGCGTTTCTATTAAACACAACACGTGGTAGTATATTTATCACGGTTGTAAGTTGTTGATTTGTTGTGGGAGCGACGATAGCCTTGTGGACAGGCTAGCGGCACGGAGATCAAGAGCGGACAAACTGGTGGGTTCGAGCCCCGCCAAGGACACAAGGTAAGTGTAAAAAGGTATAAGGTAATCTAACATGCACTAACATGCACTAACAACCACCACGCACATGCACGGGAGCGGAAGGAAGGAAGGAGGGAGAGGTGGAGAGGAGAGAGAGAGAGAAGGGGTGGACAAATTTTTTATTTTTCAATTTTTTTTTCAAAAAAAAAAAAAAAAGACCGTAAAAAAAAATTTTTTACGGTCTTTCATTTTTTTAAAATCGGCTGAAACGCACGCTCGTTAAATTTTTTTCATTTCCATTAAAAAATTTTTTTTTTTAGTTGAAAAACCGAAAAAGTCCATTCAAAATTTGCTTTTTTGAAGAGTACACGCTGTAAAGCATCCGTATGTGCTTATTTTGATGCTTAAACTACTCTATTGGATAGATTACGCATTTTGGTCACAAAAAACCTTTGAATTTTTGTTTAAAATACTAAATGTGCATTTTAAAGGGCCTATAAACATTTATATAATTATAAATACGTAAAACTTCACTTATTAAACTCATATTATTGCTACACACAGAGAATAAGGGCCCTAAACGTTTTACATTACATTACAGTTTACAAACATAATCACATGTAATGCTTAACTCTAATAATTAATAATATTTATTACATTTATCATCATGGAGGTAGACCTGCATGCATTTACGATGGCTAAAAAGCACATTGCTATAATATGCAAATAAGATAATTGATTCCCAAGATTGACATAAAACTACAACTTTCTTAATGAAAATTTTTAAGTTTCGTCCAGTGACAGCTTTATCTGAAACACTTCACAATATCTGATGTTTAAATATCTAGGTTTTTTTGAGCAAAACGAAGGACGGGATCTGTTTATTCCAACACAAATTTCTCTAAACCTTCACGACAAAATTTGACGTGTTTTTTCACCTTCATAGCAATTATGGTCAAGTACCCACGTTCATTATCACTGTGAGTTGTTCATTTGAGACAGGGCACCAGACAAAAATGGTCACAGACTGATTAATTGTTTAAGTTTTAACTTTGCATAGTGGAAAGCAAATTGTTTCATATCTTACCCTTCATAGCGCTCAAAAAAAACTCAACAAGGTATGCTAGCCAGTAATGCGTCTTTTGAACGCCCTGTTTATATTTTGGACGGCCTGAAAAACTTTCTGGCACCCTTGAACTTTGAAGACGCCCCGACAGGGAAAACATAAACATACCATTGTAAGTGAGTAGAGTGTTCTTTAAACCTGAAATATCTTCTGGTTTGTTATTGATTGAAATAAACTGGTAAAAACAGTATAATATCAGTTAACTGGAAATCACCAGTTTCTTTTAACTAGTTTGGAGATGTACAGGTACACAACAAATATTTGTGAAAAGGAATACTATTGTCTACTTACTGTATACAGTGACAGTGTAATTACATAAACTTTCATGTGACCAAAGAGAAAGGACCCACAGATGTGACATACAAGGATTTCATGTTTAAGTTGGAACAGTTTCTTATGTGTACAACAAACTACTGACTGGGAAAACATAAAAAGACTTGAATGAAAACAAATAATGGTTTCAGGAGTCAATGTAATGAAAAATGTAATGATTATAAAAACATAAACAATCCCTAAACCAACTAATAAACTATACCCTATTTAGTGTCTAGGACCCTCAAAATATGTAATTTAGAGTGTACGTGTAAAATGTAAATGTTTTCCAAAAGGGGCCGCTGCCCCTTTAATCCTTGGGGGGGAACTTGCACCTCCAGGACCCCACTAAACACCCTGGGCAAATGCTCGTGATCAAATTTAATGTCAAAACCAACAGCTGCGTGGAGTTGCCCTTGCCCATAACTGTTTACACCCTGTTTTGCAATCCAGAAACCTTCAAATCCTCACTTTTAAAGCCTGGCTAGGTCAGCGCTAAAATAATCTCTAACAAAAATGGACATCACATGAGTTTGTTTTGAAATAAAGTTCAGCTTGCAATTCTACAAAGTAGGACCGTGATCAGTTTTGAAGGTCTGTTTTGTTAAAATCAGTTATACACAGTCCCTTCATAATAAGGACTACTAACGTTACAGCCTCGTTTGCAATTTGTTCAAATCTTGTTGAAAATACCTTAACGCAAAAAAAAAACAGTTGTTATAACAATGTATAGGGCCTACATTAAAGGTCTGTTTACACTACACAAGACATTATCACTCAACAGGTAATTCACTTTTGTATTTTGATTAGCATTCTCCCTTTTTTTGTCAACATCTTTGGTCAGGGGGGGGGGTGCCAGCTAGAAGCCATTCAACCATGCCGTGTAGCCAGGAATCACTCCCGAGTATACGATACAACCCGAGAAGCAGCAGCAGGGGATCACCTTAAGGGGATGCAACTTTTTATTTCAGTTTCAAATAATAAACCACAAGGGAAACTGACATTGTAAGTTTGCCTAGTGCGGGATTTGAACCAACGATCTCTGGATTAACATGCAGGCACTCACTCTACCAACTGAGCTATCTAGCCCTACGTTGGCGGTCTCCCTATTTTGTCAATATCCCCCTGAATAAAGATATTGACAAAATAGTGAGACCACCAACATAGGGGTAGAAATCTCAGATGGTGACCGCCAGCACAACAATCTGGAGGTTGTTGGTTCAAACACAGCTCTAGTCAATTTTTCTTTGTTATACCCAAAGCCATTTTTTTTAATTGACCCAGTCAGTTTCCCTTGTGGTTTGTTATTTGACTTTTGTCTTTTGGCATACATATACTGTATTTTTTAAAAACACATTCAATGGTACTTGTGGTTTTAAAGAATCCCCCAAGGACTAGTGAGGAAGATGATGTCCTGTAAATGTTGTGTAAACAGGCCCTTTTACAATGTGTATTATTAACATAACAAGCCTACCTCAATATCCCGGAATTTTACAAGTTACAGTGTTGAGGTTTCTTGATGCAGAGAGAAGATGACGTGTTTGAATTCATGGTTAAGACGAGTGCAAATTGTTCTCTTCAACCGAGCTTGTGCATCTCTCATCCGAACTGAGGCATTTTAGTTGTCAGATCATCTTGAATACACTGCAATAAAAACCAATGTATGCATAAAATTACTGCCAAGGATCAACAACTTTTTATAACAGTCTTTGGGTTGTGATGAATCTTTTCAACCACATTAGGTATGTCCTGATTTCAGCAAACTCTTTCTACGATTTAAATCTCAGACAACTAAGAGGCAAGAGCCATGACAGGGAGACAGGGGAGGGGTGCTGATAAGGACATAGATATGCATACAGATCTAGGATCCAGAGGGGTAAGAGGTTATTATGTCATCCGACCGGTGGGATATGAGGATGTCATAGGATCCAGGGGGGGGGGGGGGTGGGGGTTAAGAGGGCATGTCATAGGATCATGGTTAAGAGCATCGGATTCAAGTTCTGGTGGTTTAGGCCTAGTCATCGGGGTGTGGGTTCGAGTTCCGGTCATGACGCTTGTGTCCTTGAGCAAGACACTTTGCTATAATTGCTTCTCTTCACCCAGGGGTATAAATGGGTACCTGCAAGGGTAGAGGTTGATATTGTGTTTGAAAAAGCCTTTGGAGCGCCATCACGGCAGACCGGGCTGTATACTCCCCAGGGAGCTGAGAAAGATTAAAGGAACGTTATTGGCCTAATGACCAGGGCACTAATGTAAAGCTCATTGAGACATTATTGTGAAATGCGCTATATAAGAACTAGTTATTATTATTATGGAGGGGGTTTGAGGGCTTGTGTCATAGAATCCAGAGGGGTAAGACTAAGAGGAGGTTTCAGATTATCACAACTACCGGAAAGATGTCTTTTTCTTTGCAATTTGGGTGTAAGTAGAGACACAGTTTCTGTGGCAGCGAACGATTAGATGTTGTGCTCTAAGTTGGCTGTGTGAGTGACCATGATGATATTCTTTACTGCAGCTAATAATGTTATGTATAGCCACTTCAGTCGGGCCTTCGCTGCATCAGACAAGTTTCATGAAAAATCAGGTGCAGTTGATCAGACAAAAACTTAGAAGAATCTGCTCTGCTTGATAATTATGTCTCTATGATGGATGCAAATTTCATGCCCAATTTTAGTGGTACATTACAATTGTATCCTGCTCCTGATCCATGTAATGATGGAAATGTAGTTACTAAAACTCCGTTCTTGTAATACGCGGCAGATCTCAACTGATAGCATGTCTTATATAATAACAAAATTATTTTATTTGTCACCTCTGACCAGGTAATACGGATCGGATGTCACCGATCATTATAAATCCAAACTTATCGCAAATAATCAAAACAATCTGTCTCTATAAGTGGGTTAAAATACCTGTTAACTATAATATAAATGTTATGCTACATCCTTGGAGGTTCGTGTTAAAATGTAGATGCTATAAACAATAGTTATCACACTTACCTCATGGAAATCCTGACAATCAAATGTTTAGCGAGCGAGACAGCCATTTTTCATGTGGTTAAATTCTCTCCACGTGTCCCTGTTGTTTACATCAGCGTGTACCCAGACTTTATCGGATGTTTCACACATTGTACCAGAATGGTACCAGTCTGATAAGTGCCAAACTACTACAGGCTCAATCTACAACTTTAAATTATTTTGAGGTATTTCTGTCTTTAAAAATTTGTTTAGAAACATATTTAGAAAGTATAAAACAAACTTGTCATTATTGATTTTTGTGTAAGACCACTTAAAGTGATGCAAATTTAACTTTTTTATTTGCAATATTTAAATTTGTTTCATAGTCACATTATTATAAGCGAACAAACAGCGCCACCAATAGTTAGCCTGATATCATGACTATTTGATCTGGATCATAAAAAGGAAGGCATATGATATTCCGCCTCTATCAAGAATTGCCTAAGCTTCACAGGGTGTCATCATGCAGATATTATACATGATCTACTGAACATGGATCAATCAAAACATGTTATTATATCCTCGCTGCAAGGTTCAGGGGAAAAGTGCATTTTGGCTGCCGGAGTAGGTTGTAGGAGGACCGTCTCGTGCGTCCCCCCACCGGTACACCAGGGCCCAATTTCATGGAGCTGCTTAAGCACAAAATTTTGCTTAAGCAAAAAAATCCTTGCTTAGTAAAATCAGACTACCGGCCATAGACTACACTCAATTGTTATGCTAAGTAAACAACAGCTAAAAACCAGTCCGGAACTACAAGCCTACTGAGAATGATTCAGATTTGTGAATTTGATCCTTTTATGACATTATTGTGAACAACAAATGGAAATTGACGCCATCGTGACATCCTCAATCTGACTTGCTTGTGAAGACTTACACACATGTGGAACTGGAAGGATTTCCTGTGGAAGTTATAACTGAATGAATTTGTAGATGCATAGCATTGCAATCACGATATAGCTAGGGCACATTCTAACTTAAAGGGGCATAAGCTCATGACCTTGATAAAACTTCTATACAATGCGAACACAATTTTGACAATTTCTGTTCATAGCCTATTCTTGGTGTCCTCAACTACACTTTTGATGAGTTCACAGCTAACATACATCCATAGATGACACTATTTTCGAAAATAAGTCGGAGTTCAGCACTGGCGTTGTCATCATGGATTAGTTGTGAACTCATCAAAGTGTTGTTGAGGACACCAAGAATATTATATATGATTGAAGGGAATGTCGGCTTCTAAAATCAGGGAAAAATAATTTTAAAATTGTAGTCAAAATTGTGTTCGCTTTGTGTAGAAGCTTTATACCCGGCCCAGGATGTCAGTGCAGTCAACAGACACTGACGTCCTACCACTACCCAGCAACCATAATAATCAAACACCCCCAAAATGATATCAGTACAATCACAGTTTATGCAAAAATAGAAAATTTATTCACATCACGTGCAGTTTTTCCATGTGTTGTACATTTGTTTTTCTTAAGTTCATTTGCTATATGGAAGAATAAATCACAGTCACACATTCAGAACTTAACTTTTTATAGGTATTAATTTATATCAATAAATAAAGTGCAAGTTTAGCCGAGTCTCTATGTGTTGTTAAAACGTTTACACACCTGTTTTCTGACACCCCTACAGTGTAAGCTTCTAATCCTTACCGCTAGTTCACATAACACATTTAAGCGAAAGCTAAGTGATTTTTTTTGCGTCACATTTGGAAAAACAGCACATACCGCTAATTGCGTTACCAAAAATTTGATTCACATTCACTCTCGCATATTTAATGTATGAACTGGGCTAAGCTTGCCCGCACCCTAAACCCTAGAACCCTAATGTGGAGATCACAAGGAGTGGTCCGAACGTAGCGTGATTTATTTGTTCAAATTTATGTGCATTTTTTATTGAGTCCTTTTAAACATTACGAATTATAGACCATGTTACCTTTGTTTACAGAGTAGTGACCTTGTATATTCTAATGCATTTTCTGACGGACAAGATACTGCACAGGCCATATGGGAACATTTACATTTTGTGTCATAATTTTCACATAAATTCGAGAGTTACAAAAGCAACAACTGTACAGCTTTGAGAAGTCTCCCCTTTTTTTATATCGAAAGTTGAGAAAAATCAGACAGTGCAATCTCCATTAAACATAAGATTTGTCGTATTCTTCCATTGAGCTGTGCACAAACTGTGCCTGCAGGAAGTCCAGGCTCTGTGATTCTTTTGTAATCATGTGATGTCACAGGTCACATGGTCTATAAAATTGCATTAAATGACCTTATAGCACTGAGCCGACAAAAATATTCCTAATGTTGTTTGTTGAAATAAATGAAAAAGCTGCATTTACATGTAAAGACAATGTATAACATTGAAAAATTGTCAAAGACCAGTGTCCACACTTTAATGTTACCCCAGATTAACATGAAATAACAAACCTGTGAAAGTGCTAAACCGGTCCTCGGAGTCATGAGAAAACAGTGAAACACCCCTTTATATGTTTTCACTGTTTTCAAACATCGGAATTTTACACCAGTGATAAAGACTTTAACTCATTTCCTAAAACCTGTAGCATTTCAAGCGAAACTATTTCAAAGGAAGTTCTCCACCATGACCGTTTTTATACCATTAGTTATTTGCAAATGTGTGAAGATGTATCTTCAATCTTACCAATGATGCACACACCCTATAAGAAGTTCTATGCAATTGGGCTTTGGTCAGTAATCACACCATATCACACCATATCCTGTCAGGAGGCACATGAAAGAGACCAATGTTGTACACACCCTATAAGAAGTTTTATGCAATTGGGCTTTGGTCAGTAATCACACCATATCCTGTTTCAGGAGGCACATGAAAGAGACCAATGTTGTACACACCCTATAAGAAGTTATATGCAATTGGGCTTTGGTCAGTAATCACACCATATCACACCATATCACACCATATCCTGTCAGGAGGCACATGAAAGAGACCAATGTTGCACACACCCTATAAGAAGTTCTATGCAATTGGGCTTTGGTCAGTAATCACACCATATCACACCATATCCTGTCAGGAGGCACATGAAAGAGACCAATGTTGCACACACCCTATAAGAAGTTATATGCAATTGGGCTTTGGTCAGTAATCACACCATATCCTGTTTCAGGAGGCACATGATAGAGACCAATGTTGTACACACCCTATAAGAAATGGCCGTTTAACTATTACATGTAATTGGTCTTATACTGATGCCTGCAGTCAGGGAACATTACACCCTTTCTTTCTCTTATCAATTGTTATTAATGTGGGAATAAGGTTTGAGGCATCGTCGTGTCACACCGTTTTCATCTCGTCGATGACCAGCAGTGACATCTCACTCTCGGACTCCGGGTTTGACTTGGTGGGTGACACGGCTCGGATGTGCTTCGTCCCATCCGCCTCCTCTGCCTGCTCCCATACTGTCAGGAGAAAAAAAGATGAAGAGAAAATCTTTACGCTTTTCTGTCAATCCTTGCACAAAACTACTCCTGGATATCTTTCCAATTTTACATACTACACTCCTCCATGTTTTCTTCGGTCCACACTTGATATCACTCACTTGAATGTTCCCGTAAAAACAAAGTTCTGGGCCAAAAAGCATTTAGTGTAGCTGGACCAATGATATGGAAAAATCTTCCTGTCCCATTAGGGAATCTGCTAGTTTATCAATATTAATTCGTTATGTTCGCTATGATCTTGGTGGAATAGCAATTTATAAATTTAGATTGTTACATAACATTTTACACTTGAACTTGCAAGACAGCTGACCTTCACATGTACAGCTGGTAAATGCTTTTGTGTACTTAGCAACATTTTCGTGCTTACCAGCTTCTGGTCCCTGGAGTTACATTTGTACATTTGTAATTCTAACACCCCCTTACAAAGATTTTGCCTTTTGATTGGTTTAGAGCGCGTCACATAATTATGTCTTACTTTTGCTAAAAGGCCACGCGACGCGCTCTACCTGCAGCAACGAGGTACTACAACCGTAGCAACCAATTTACTATCCCATAGCAACCAATGTAATAAACCAATAGCAACAGAAGCTTCTTGGTAGATGTCTAGGCACAATATATGTATGGGTGTTATAAAACAAACATTGACTGTTTTTACTCTTGCTACAAATGTATGGTTAACTACGACTTCCTCGGTGGTCCCCAGAGCGTTCTATTTTACCTCTGCTTCACCTTTGGAAAAAAGAACACGCGTGGATCACCTCAGACGTTGTAGTTTTAACAATAGCACTCAAGGCAGTCAATAATTGTATTCTAGTACATTGCACATATTTTAGTGAACAGTTGATGAATAACTTATTGTTTTTGTTCCACCTTCTCTTAATCCTATCTAATGATTTTGATGCATTTGTTTTTAAATTGTAAATTCAATGTAATTTTGCCTCTGGCAACCAAATTGAATGATTTTAATAAACCATGATCAATAATAGTAATAATTGTTCCTGTTGCTTTCTTTTAAAAAGAGAGAGAAATACTTACTAAAAGCCTGACAGCCTTCTTTCTGAAGGTCTTTTAGAGCAACTGTCTGTTTGATGCCGTTCCCAACTAGGATTTCAATGGTCTGTTTCCCGTTGATGCATTGGACAGTCGCCGACATCTTGTTTCCATCTTCATCAATGAGCTGTACCTGAGAGGGAATGTAGACAATTCAAAATCAGTGCCCATCGATGGTAAATCTTGCAGAGGATCATTTGTAAGTATGTTTCTTGATCTTTACGTTGATTCTCTTTTGAACCTCCTACCTTTGGTAATATTTGCCAGCAAGGTGATTAACCATTTAAAACCATACGACTGATTGGGTTGTGTGGTCGCATAACTGGCCACGGAACCATAGTGTGTCCTCACCACATGATATTGTAGGTTGGAATCATTCAAAACCATGTGGATGATAATCAATGGTCAGACGGTAGAAGGGTTGACGGTGTACAGTTGATGCATTCACCACATGATATCATATTGCAGGCTAGAATAGTTTATCTAGATGCTAGATCCAAAAACCAAAGTGAATGACATTGAATGATCAGACAGTAGGAGGGTTGACTGTGTACAACTGATGCATTCAGCACATGATATCATATTGCAGGCTAGAATAGTTTATCTACATGTACATGTAGATGCTAGATCCAAAATCAAAGTGAATGACATTGAATGATCAGACAGTAGGAGGGTTGACTGTGTACTGAGTAGATACATTCACCACATGATATCATATTGCAGACTAGCAAAGTTAATCTATCATTCAAAACCACAGTGGATGACATTGAATGGTTAGACAGTAGGAGGGTTGACTGTGTACTGAGTAGATACATTCACCACATGATATCATGGTGCAGGCTTGCATAGTTTATCTATCATTCATGAACCAAAGTGAATGATATCGAATGATCACACTGTAAGAGGGTTAAGCCCACCATAACAACCCCAAATCAACGCCAAGACTCGCAAATTCTGCGCTTGGCATAGTGAGCTAGATCAATAATACACCGATCCATTAAGCCACGCCCATTTCTCATTGACCAATCACAACCGCGAAATCTGATCACCATTTGAGCTGTTTAGTGATCTTTGCACTAATGGTGATCGGGTTTCGCGGCTGTGATTGGTCAACTCATAAGGAGGCGGGGCATAATGGATCGATCTATTGAGGGCCTAGCCAAATTAAGGTTCGGTCAACTAGGAGGTTAACCATGGTGAGGATTAAAGAAACAAGAATCAAAGTGAAAACATTTAAGTGCTCATCATTTCCTTACCTCTCCAACTTGTTCCAAACTACCGTCCTTGTTGCAACCGGCCGCTGTTTGGCTTGTAGCATTCATCTCAACATCACTATCCGAGGCACTTCCATTTTCATGAACCTACAGGAAACACAGTCAGAATTTACTGATTATCAATGATTCAACTCATCAGCAAGTGTAAAGGAGGCTTGCATTACATTTGACAGTACTGTAGTTTATTCAAATCGGTTGTTTCTGGAAAACATGATAACAAATTGCATGCCTGAATTATTGATTCAAACTGAACTCCCTGACCCTTCCCCCTGCTCCAATTCAGCCCCCCCCCCCCCCCCCCCACGTCCTAAGAGACACTGACTGAGCCAAACGCCAGTTAAAACACCAGGGGACCAGTCAAACTTTACACCAAGTGGTCAAGCTGGCTAGTTCAGTGTTGAAAAGCATGCCTAATTCATTTGACAAGAAATATGGACCAGTGAAAAAGTGAAAATTACAAGATAACTGGTCCTGCTAGCCAGTCGATAATAAAGTCACCGAGTGCCTTGCCTACCTGCTTCACATTGTTGTTGACTGACAGGTCCTTATCCTGTTTAGGGTGACTCTTCTGGAATGCCTCAATGGCGCTGGAGATTTCACTGAGGGCTTGATCTTTATCTGACGTTCCCTCGTCCCCTCCATCTTTCCTAGCAGCTTCCTGCATTATGATATAAATAATTTGATGAATCCAATATTTTCATTGCAAAAATCCTGTTGGAAGTTTGTTTGTTTGTTTAATAATACAAAACAAGTTCAGAGATAAAACGTTATGTGGAGGGAAGTAACATAAGTGTGCTTGACAGTCATAAGTAACTAAGATTGTGTTGCAAGAAAACCCAGTCCTTCTGATTTAAGGCGTACGATCACACCCCCACGCCATCGCATGCCTAAAAGCTTCCCCACGAGTGCAAATAAAACACACACCTGATCCCTCTATAATGCATGCCTTGGCAAGTATATCCGACGTAATCATACTTCATAATTGTGTAAAATTAAACAACATCATAATCAAGCATTACCAAGGAAATTAACAATAAACACCCCCTTAATTTCTGTGAGCTCTTGACATGGCTAAGTTTATTTGGTCTTGGTCCCAGCCTGTTACACAAATTTGGTGCTCGGGAAAAAATCATATGCCTAGAAAAATCAAGGTGTGCTTTTTTTCACACGCCTGTCATGCCTGTGATTTTCAAATCAGGAGGACTGAAAACCGAATGTGAGTTCGATCAATTCTCTGCCACTCATGAGTTGTAGGCAGTGTTGTAGTTGAGTCACCTGTGTCAAGTCCGAGTCCAAGTCTCAAGTCACTTGGGTCGAGTCCGAGTCCGAGTCACGAGTCACTTGTTTAAATATCGATTGCAAACCAAATGTTTTGAAATAAGAATTGGAAATGATAAAATAAAACACATTTATTTTAAGCAAAGTTCTGTTAAAGTTTTTGTTAAATTTGGTATAACCAAAAGAATACGGGGCTGAACGGCAGATGCCATGATTGAAAAAATGTTGTACTACTTTTTACAAGTGACGTGACCAAACTTGACGTCGTGTGTGTGTGTCGACCATGTGTAGAAACTGGTGCAAACAACACAGCCATCACAGTGCAATATGCAGGCCGTGTTTTACAGGTACCAGACATGCCATTTCCCTGGTAATATGCATCAAGCACAAGAAGTGGCTATGGTGTTAACGTTGACAGAATACCAGCATAATACTGGTGTCGTGCATCCCAGTGTTATTATGCGTATTGAACATATGAATCGAACATACACGCGCTGCACGTAGACAGCCATCTACACAATAATCACAAACACTATTACTTGCAACACCATACGACAGTGTACTTATTTATTGTGCTAGACGTTAACTCCATGTGCACTCAGGGAATGACGATCGGATCATAGGAATTGTTTTTAATATTTTAAAAAGGTATTGTTTGTGAAATTACATGACTCGAGTCACGAGTCTTCGAGGACAAGTCCGAGTCATGATAGTCGAGGCCGAGTCTGAGTCCGAGTTTTTTGCAGACGTGACTCGAGTCAAGTCCGAGTCACCGAAATTGTGACTCAAGACAGTCTCGAGTCCGAGTCCTGGACTCGAATCATACAACACTGGTTGTAGGAAAGTCAAATGTTGCAAGGAAATTCTTTTGGCATTTACAAGCAACTCACACACACCATTTTTTTTCCAGGAAGATATTTTATACACCCCTTGGATATGGTGCTAAAAGCTCAAACAGCTCCCTCAAAAAAGGTTTATAGAAGACCTATTAATGGCTGTGACATGGCAACCTTCTGCTTGAACAAAACGTTACACTTTGCATACCAGGCAAAAGAGAGTAGCCTATTTCCTTCTGTGCAGCCAAGGAAAACGTCTAAGCGTGTCACCTACCTGTTCGCTTCCTGCGTTGGCTTCAGTGGGATCCTTCTTCTGATGCAGTGTGCCCATCTCATGGGCCTTAAGGTGGGCTCGAAGTCTCTGCTTCCAAGCCGTGGAGAATTCACACTTTGTGCAGTTTAGACGTACTGTGGAGTGCTTGGCCATGTGACCCACTAGGTGCTGCTTGTTGGCGGTTGCATAGGTGCACAAGTCACACTTGAAGGGTTTTATTCCTGAAATGGTGATATTAATTTTTAGTTTTAACTTCTAAATAATCTCACTACACTGATAAGGACACATTTACTGTCAGGACCCCAATCCACTGATAGGGTCATCCCAGTCCACCGATCAGGGCATCCAATCAACGAATCAAAATAACCAATCCACTGTCACCACCAAATCATCCCAATTAACAAATCATCAGTACATCCCAATGCACTATTCAGGACACCCCAATCCACTGATTGAGATATCCAAAAGCACTAATCATGAGACCCCAATCCACTGATCAGGAAAGACTGATCCACTGACCAGGATCTGCAATCCACAGATCAACCAGGATGACCAGGATCAGCAATCCACAGATCAAAATACCCCAATCCACAGATCAAGATAATCTTGATCGGTGGATCTGATTATCTTGATACCCCAATCCAGAGATCAAGTGGATACCCCAATCCACTGATCAGGCCATCCCCATCCTTGAATCGGGATAGCCCAAATGGATTAAATCCTTGCACTTCATCAGAAAACAATCTGCTTAGAGACTATGTAATGAGCCCCTAGTCTGCAGGATCATCATATTGTACCTGTATGCTTTGCAATATGAACATGCATCTGGGTCATATTGATAGCGGAATACTCGCAGTGTCCACACTTGAAGGGCTTGACGTCGGAATGTTTCGCCATGTGCCTCTTAAGACTGTTCTTGTACCCAGTGGAGTAACCACACACAGGGCATACAAAGTCCTTGTCTGGCATCTTGCGGTCCGCTTTATGACGCTTCATGTGGCGCTGCAGACTGTACCTATGACCTGTGGTGTACTCGCAGGAGATGCACTTGTAGGTTCGAGTCACTGTGTCGGACAACCCGTGCTTTACCTCATGGTTGATCATCTGTAAAAAAATTGCTACTTTAGAACAAGTTTCAACATTTCAAACTACTAGTGTCAAGAACACTTTTTGTGAGACAAACAATACATTGGAAAAGTGGAGTGAGTAAAGTGGAAAAGGTTTAAAGACGCAATATGTTAAGAACCAAGGCATTAGAAGCCATAGACACTGTAGCCTTTAGTCTTGAAGCCCAGTTTGTTTTGAAACTCATTCTTTTATCTCCAATGTCAAACATAGTGAAAACAATCAATTATACTGTACAACACAAACTGTTTCATTTACCTGTTGTCGATGTGTGGCAGAAAAATCACACAGGGTACACTTAAGGGGCTTCACTGAGGCATGTCTTAGCTCATGAGATTTCAAGTTTTGCTTCGTCGTGGTGGCAAAGTCACAGCCTTCATGTTCACACTTAAAGAGTTTGTTGCCGAGGTGTCTGTCCATGTGGGCCTTGAAGCTGACTCGGTAGGGTGTGGCGTAATCGCAACGATCGCACTTAAACTTCTTCTCTTCCGCATGGCGGCCCATGTGTGTAGCCAGATCCTGCTTCCTTGCTGAGCAGTAGTCGCATTCATCACACTTGTACGGTCGCAGCTTCTCGTGTTTGGACCTCATGTGGTGGATCAAGCTGTGCTTATAGATACTCATGAAGTCACATTCCTTACACTGGAACGGCTTCTCCGGATCATGTTTCTTCATGTGGGTCATCAAGTCATGCTTGTAAGGGGAAACGTAGTCACACTTTACGCAGCGGAAGACTTCATCCTCGCACAGCTCTTCAATCTTGGCATGCCTCTTCAAATGCGTCTTAAGATTGTACTTGTGACGAGTTGTGTAGTCACAGTCCAGACATTTGAACAGCTCGTTGGCGCTGATTTTGGTGTGAGTTAATAGATGCTCCCTGTAGGCGAGGAAGCGGTTTGTTTGGAAGGAGCACTTGGAGCAACCGTAATCTATCAGAAGGTTTTCATCAGTGTCATTATCATCAAGATCATTCTCAGGCGTGTCTATATTCTCATGCTGTTCTGTCAGTGCATGAAGCTTCAGTTCGCTGAGCTTACTGGTGCAGAAGCTGCATTTATTACAGCTGTACAAGACCGAGCTGTACACCTTCCCATTATCAGGATCCCCATTTTCACTTGCTGCACTATTTGTGCAGCTGACTTCTATATTCAAAACACTGCTGTTGTCAATACCTTCAGTAGTAGCTGCCTGCCCGGTCTCATCACTTTGAGACCCAATGCTGTCTTCTTCGATCCGAATCTCTATATGCGATGAACGAGCGCGTTTCAAGACCTTCTTCTGCTTCAAGATGCCCTTGCCTTTTGAGAAAACGTTCTTCTTGATCACAGCTTTTGAGATGGGCATGGCAGCGGAAGGTTCATCAACAGTTACAGAAGGACTATCATTCACATCCACTGAGTTGACCTTTAGACTCAAGGTTTCTTCTGCATCCTCGCTAGTTTTCTCAGCATTCTGGTGGATGTCCTCAGGCCCGCCGTCTGGTGAGTGACTGCCTTCAACAATAATAGCCTCATCTTGGCTGCCATCATTGACATCCATATTTACATCTTCAGTCCCAGAGTCGCCCGATTCTCTTGACATGATTGAATCTGTTTGATAATGAGAAAACATACACTTTATTTAACAACAATATTAGTATTCTAAACAAGAGTGTGCTGGTTTGCTCGTTTTCTATAAATGACCAGAAATGTCCTGTTCACAAAAGTTTCCCCTCACAAGAACCCCCGCCCCCATTCCATTAAAATATTCCTCTTCAGATGAGAACTTAGTGACACTAGTTCTTTTCTGTATAATTATTTCTTGCCTTATCCCCCAAAAATTGTTGTTATACTGCACAGGTACACTGTTTGAATAAAATGTACCCTGGACATGCTGGAGAACTTTGAAAACTGTCAAAACTGAATCAGTAGATTTTAAAGGAGAAAATAAAACAGTAACTCAGAAACTCACTTTTCAGTGAAAAGACAGGAGATAGCTAGCTTATCATTTTAACAAGCACCCAAATTTGTTCACATGTAGGTAGGAATCAAATGATCAATGGGAGGAACATTTTTTCAAACTTGTTCTGTTTGTTCAGGCTTGGCCTTTTCGTGGCCACTTGCCATCCTCCCCAAAAGACCCAACGACAGGATAGATGGTTGATTATCTGAACTACCTGCAATGTCGAATCCTGTTTGTAATGTAAACCTTGGACCTTGCTTTTACTAAGGTAGTCTAGTTAGCGTTGAGACCGGAAGCAGCCAGATGTAAATTTGAGTTAGAAAACAGTGGTTGGTTTAAATCAATGTAAATAACCATAACTCTTAGACTGATAACTCAAATAAATTAATAAGGTCCATCACAAAACAAGACCGTCTGGGAAAGGTTAATTTTTTGTATTTATTTATTTATTATATTTAAATTTTAAAATACAGTCATTTGACTACATGTACATGTAGTTTGGGATCATTGACCAGTTCGGGATCACTTCAACTTTGCAATAACCAAATAAATATAACTTCTCACATTACCAATTTCTGTTGAGTGAAGAATAACACCCATTAAACCAACAAACCTAAAATAAGGTGCCAAACATCATCGGCAAATAAATTACACAAATTTTCCTGAAGTTTGTCTGCGATATTGATCATTATTTTGTTTTAAAATGTTGGTTGAAAACGCTGTTAAAACTTCTCGCCGTTAGAATTTGAACGCCAGGGCGAAAAACATTTACATGTAAAATGCTAAGAATTTGTAAAATATACTTCACATAACTACTGAGCAGTCGCCTTGTTATTTTGAGGAAACAAAATTACCAAAATTATCTTGGGGGGGGGGATTGTTCCCTTGACCAGTTCAGGATCACTCAACATCTCATTGCGACAAATGGTGCCGCACTAACTTACTAAAGTGAGGTTTAATCATACTGCTGCAGTAAAAAGTTTGTTTATTGCTTTTGAGATACATTATTTCAACAAATTCTTGAAGGTTTATTTTTTGGGGGGTGGAGAAAATGAAACTTGGAGGGGTCAATGTTGCTTTAGGTGCGCTTCACTTTTTCATTCGCCTTTGCTGTTGTTTTC
>JAUELU010000018.1:8089583-8100652 GCA_032357145.1 Evasterias troschelii
AACCATGTAAGTTTAATGTAAATCTGTGAGCTTTTCTGTTTTGTGTTTTACCAGAAGTATAGAGACCCTTTAATGTGGATTTGTCGGGTAGGATTTGATATGAAATATTGTACCACAGACCTGTTTAAATTAAATTTGTGTGTCATCGAATGTCGCGAAAAACAAATGTGAGCACTAGAGAGATTTTACACTGTCGGACAGATCTTGTTCAAGATGTTCACATGTTCAAAACATGGTCAGCCAACCATTGCTTCAAAATGATACAAAGTTGCATTTATCTTTAAAATTAAACAACACCTGATTAACTATTTCACTGGATATTTTGAAATGAATTTATTGAATAATAGTTTTTTTTGTAGCAACTTTGAAGTGCATTTGTTCTTGTCTTCAAATGAAGTCATCTCCCCTTTAACATTTGTAATTATCACTGGGAACATTTAGCCTATGTTATGTCTGGTTGTTTAATGGATTGGTTACACATCTATGTTATGACACCCCTAGTGTAATTTCCTAACCCTAACCCTAGCATGTAAACCACGAGGTGGTTTTCGGACCATAGAGTTGTCGGACATAGGGGTGACAGTCGCAGTTTCAGTAGGCCACTAGCCTTTTCACTAGTGTGTAGGCCTACTACATGTAGCACGTTCTAAATAGAGATGCAGTAAACTATTTAGACGAAATACTGGGGAGACTTGGCCAATTGTTCTTATTTGGGTGTTTTTGGTTACTGTAAAATTACTTGCCTTTGGCCATCAGACTCCTGTTTGAGGGGATGGTTCTTGAAGTACATGTATTCAAATCATTTTATAAATCACACTAAAAAAATATTTCTTCGGCTGAATTAAGGCCACTGAGAAGACACATGATCTTTATGCTTTAAAATTAAAACCAAAAAGATAAAACTTTTATTTTTAAAGATCTGCCTTCCTATCACTTCATTTTCAAATAGACGTTCAAGAAGACTATTTTTAAACATGCACCAATCATTTCAGTTTAATGAACAATTCGAAGCTATTTGATATCACTTAATTAGGTGTTAATTTTTTTTATTTTGAATTTTAAACTGTAATACAGACCTTGTATTTAAATTCACATGTTCAAAGAACGGTTGGCTGACAATTGCTTCAAAAAACTACAAAGGTTACATTAACTTGAAAACTTGGGAAAGTGAACAAAATTAGAGCTTTGCATAAAACTTCGATCTTGACTACATTAATTATTCGTACAAATGCATTCCTCATCAAGAGACAAAACTACATAACTAACCTGTTTAAAGTTGCTAAGGCTGATTTTTGGCCAATTCAATTTTGAATAAAGCTCTTTTTTGTAGATTGGAGAAAGTTTTATCTTTCAAAGGTATTGAAATAAAAACAAAACAATGATAAGTTAAAAACTAAAAATTAATTGTTGTCGGGATTAAGACATTATCTCTCGTCCGTCAGCAATGTGTAAATACATTGTCTGTATCATATGCGAAAGATGCTGTATGTTTTTCGTTTGAAACAGTATCGTCTTAATAATTTCTTTCCGCAAAAACCGAGCCTTTCAATTTTAAAGGGGTAAATTAGATTATACAGGCGAAGGAATTTCAAGTGGAGTATCGGCCGTTACAATGCCTTCTTTTCAACTTTGAAATATTTTTGAATTTAATGATCAATTTAGTGAGTTAATGTTGTTAGCTTAATACAATAGACCCCTTGCATAACGCGGTACGCTGAGTTCACGCGCACGTTTTTACGCACAAAGAATAGCTGTCGTCCAATGATTTGCCTCCTTTGGCCTCAGTGAGGGCGCTTTTTGGCCTCAGTGAGGGCGCTTTTTTAGAGTGTGACGTCACGTGCAAGGGGTCTATTGATAGTGTCTACTGTTGCCATTATTTGTTCGAACTCTCTTGCACTTTGTCTTCATCATGCCATACCCCATGCATTGGCCGCCATCTCTTAAATGTTTAACAATTAAAATGTGCACGCGTGTACGCGCTGAACACGTCTCTCCACCAATGATAATTATCTCTTCATTGACCTAAATGAGGGGACTGTTTTTAGCGTGATGTCATATGGGTATATTGCGAATCGAATGTTTCTTACTGTGCATGCTGGGTTAGGGATCCCATACAGGTCAACTCATTTGCATATCTGGAGATGAGAAATGTCAATATCTTATCTGAAATCAAACTTTTTCAAAATAGCTGTTATTTTCTTCAGCTTTAATGAAATCCTGCTTTTTGATCGATCTGCTTCATTAGTACTGAGGTGTTCCCAGGTGCTCCTTGGAATTTGTAACACCAGTGGCTGATTTTACGTAGAGCTAAGATTGACCTGTAAGCTGTGAATCCATTTTAATTGCTATTATTAGCAAAGTGTGATGTCACAGTACAAATCACTACGGCAATACAGACGACTCATCTAAAGATGAATCTCAGTGCTTTGTGAATTCGAGCACAGGTACTAAAATGTGGAAATGTTGTAATTTAAACATACCTCATAGAATTTGGATCCCAGTTTCAGACTTTTTTTTCACCAATAGGCCTAACTCTCTCAAGATACCCTTTTAAACATTACGGCAACTATTTTTTCTAGAAACAAAATTCTATTATCAAGTTTAAACAATACTATTTATGACGTCACAATTTGCTGCAGTACCTTGTGAAATCAAAACAGTATATTGCCAATCGTTTAGTGTAGATATTGATTGCAAATCCACTATCCACGTCAGCTCCTGAACATTCAGGGGCCTCGTTGCGATCACTGTAACCCTCGATCCTCCCGACAATCTCTGGCAAATATTATGACCGAGAGCTATTATCACTGCTATATAATATGGGCACAAAGTCATGGTTGTGCTGTTACTGCGGAACACTGTTCTTACGGTCATTACTTTGTAATCTTAATTATTGCCAAAGTAAGGAAAATAGTTTTTTTTATTACCCCAATACCACCTTCTTTAAAACAAAAAATCCACTGCAGGTTGCGTCATTTCGAATTAAGTTTGACAAAGATGCACCAAAAATCCATTACAAAAGTGGCCTCTTGTTTGTTGTCAAACGTGACCAACTAATTGGATGAAGTTTTTAAAAGTTGGCTTTATTGTTGATGATTCCAATGAATATACTACTCCAGATTGATGTTAGATTCCTTTAAATAACGAGAAAATGGAATTAGCTTTCGTAATTACAAACTGCTTGCCAACCAAAATAACACATGTTTTAAATATTAAACAAATATTAATGGCCTGACGTTTCAACCTTAGCAGAATCTTTCTCGAAGACTAAGAGAAAGAAGCATTCGGGTCGAAACGTCAGGCCTTATTAAATAATGATGTATTCCAACATTATACAAGAATTTTACTCTTGCACTACTGCTAGACTTGCAACACTTCGGCCTGTGCTTGGTATACCTACAGCCACCCGAAGCGATGGATCCTTGCAACAGCACTAATTTGCCTCTACGGGTTCTTCAAAGCCATGCGGCCGTCCGAACCCTTCCTCACCCCGTACCTCATCGAGGTGAAGAACATCAGTGAGGGTGACTTGGACAATGTGGTGTACCCCTACTGGACCTACTCGTACATGGTGGCCCTCGTGCCGGTGTTCCTCTTCACGGATGCGCTGAGGTACAAACCGGTCGTGGTGTTTGAGGGATTGACTTTCATCGGGACGTGGGGGTTGCTGCTTTGGGGTGAGGGTGTCTTGCAAATGATATTCATGCAGGTTTGTTGATTCATTTACTAATTCAAATAAAGACAATTTTTAACATGGCAATTTTGCATTGGGGATAAATAATATTGTTTGGTTTTTGCCCTTTCATCGATGTGCATGTAATCACTTTGTCTCGAGTCCTGTGGGGGGAACAAATCCACAGGCATATCATTCGTGGGTTTTTAACCCCTGTTCTTTTCATGCTAGAGTATGTCTTGATGCACTAGACCACCGAGCGAGCCTTGGGCTTACAACTACAAGTATAAGCCAACAGCCCAAATCAGTAACAATTTAATTCCTTTTTAATTGTTTAAGGACACTGACAGTGACAGTGTGGATATTACTTTTTGACTGAGTTTCCCCCAACCGCTTAGTCCTAAATTTAATCCGAGATTAAACTTTCATTAAAGTTTAAAACTCGCAGTGTACCATACTACTACCAAAAGCACAAAAAGTGTATTGTCCGCTAATTTGGAAACTGAAAGTTTCTGATATCTGTAAGTTTTCTATTTGGTGGTCTTTGTTTTTTTCTTGCCTGTCTTTGTCAAAATACGTGTGCATCTTTAGTTCTTGTATGGATTCGCGACTGCCACCGAAATTGCCTACTATGCTTATATCTTTGCTGCCGTACCAAGAGAGAAATTTCAGCAGGTCTCTAGCTACACTCGAAGCGCCCTCCTGATCGGCAAGTTCATCGCCGGCACGCTCGGACAGCTTCTCATCTCGTTCAAGTTGACGTCATACTACGGACTCAACGTCATTTCCATGGTGAGCGTGTTCTGCTCGCTCTTCGTTGCTCTGGCGCTCCCGAACGTCAGACAGACTTTGTATTTCCACAGAGGAGCACCGAAGGATAGGGACAAGTCTAGGGATGATAGGCTATCTTCTGAAGACAGCAAAAGTAACGATGCACATGCGCAACAGCCGAGGACTGAGACCGAAAGTGGCTCGGAACATCACCAAGAGACGTCAACAAGTTCTGAGAATTCCAGCGGGCGATGTTCAACCACCTGCCGGGCTTTCCGCGACTGCTGCTGGGCGAACTTTGCTCCGATGTGGAGTGATTTCAAGAACTGTTACGGGGATGTTCATCTGTTGAAGTGGTCCCTGTGGTGGGCGTTCGCCACGTGCGGCGACTACCAGGTCGGGAACTACATACAGAACTTGTGGGAGATCATTTTTAAGAAACCTGGGAACAGCGATCTGGATACTGATGTGTACAATGGGGCCGTTGAAGCCATCACAACGCTAACCGGTAAGGGTATAAAACCACTTAAGTTTTACAGTAAAGTCAAATCAAACAGCTCTGCATGACCAAATAAGGGCACCTATGGCATTAACTTGCTGACACTTGTATGAACATGTATAAATTCTGTTTAGGGAACTAAGCTGGCTTTTCGTCTCTGGCTGAGTTTGGTTGTCCTCATCATTGAGTCACTCAGTAACATGTGATTTGTTTCCTGTATATTATTTTGAAAGCAATGCAGTCGCCACAAACCCACGTGCCCCCAGCCAAACTTGCAGTGCGTCCTGATTTAATGCAGGGTTGCTGCTTACTACACGAAATTCTGCACTTGCGGCCAAGGGGCCAATTTCACAAAGAGTTAAGATTAATCAATTGCTAAGCAAAGTGTGATGTCACAATACAAATCACTATGGTAATACTCACAACTAACCTTGGTGCTTTGTAAATTTGACACATAGTATTAAAGCATGTAGTCCTATTCTTTGTAGGCAGCGTGTCCTCTTATGACAGCATATTAATTCGATGACTCTCGCCCTAGACTTGATTTCAAGTCTGAGATTGCGGTTAATGTTTGTCTGCATCACACGTAGGGGTCGTTTACATCCATTGGCTATTTTTAATCACGCACAAAACCCAATAAAAATGTACTGGAAGTATCAACAGCTATAATTCCCGCCCACGCCTTAGAATAAAATACATCAAAGAATGATGCAACTGATATTTTGTTATACTTTTTTTTTCAGGAGCGCTTTCTGCTTTCTTGATTATGTTTGTTCGGATGGACTGGCGTCTGTTTGGAGAGCTGTTGCTGGGTGTGGTCTCCCTCTTAGATGCCGCCATCCTTGTTGCCATGGGAGTGACTGGTAACATTTGGCTTTGTTACGTCCTCTATATTGTCTTCCGGTCGTCGTATCAATTAGTGATTACCATAGCAACGTAAGACTCAGTTTAATTTTCCGTTAATATTGATTGATTTATTTATTTATTTTTTTCCAGGCAAACAGTACTTATAGCAATACAAATATAACAACACAGAGAACAAGCCTGCGGATAACCAAAAAGCAAAAAACATCACTATCTAAAGGCGATCCAGACAATAAAAAAATAAAAAAGGCACAAAAGGACACAAGGATAAAAACGCCATACAAATTTGAAAAAAGCACATCAAATAGCATATCAAATATAAATATATAAAAAACTATGGAAAATCCATTAAAATTCCCAATTCTACCTTTAACCTCAATACTTTTTCCTACAGAGCCAAATAAATCTCTTTGAATTTAGTTTCAGGTTATTTTTTTGTCAACAAAGAAAAACTTTAATGTTAACAAAGGATCGGACCAAAGAGCAACTGGAGATTTTGTGAAGTTTCATCTGAACTTGTTTTATGTTTATTCAATTAAGCACAAACTTGCAATACAGACTTTACATGTTGTTTACGAGTGTAGAAAATTAAATCCAACATAATATACATATACAACCAATGTTCAAGCACATACTTGGAAGAACTGTAAATGTATAAAGTACAATTTTTGTAATGTGGAGGAAATGCAAAACAGCAGGAAGAATTGTTGCGTATTTTTTTAAAATTTCAACTAACTAATTGTGTGATAGTGTACTGCAGTTTTGTATACAATCAATCTAAAGTAAGGTTCTTGCCTTTTCATTTGTCGATATTATTTTATCTTGGAAGATGTCAAGCTTATTACTGAAACTCTGTAAACATTGATATTAGTTACAGACAAAACTTATCCCAGAGGAGATAACATGTACAAGTTAGTTTTTTCAGTTTTTTATATACATTTTTTGTAAAGTAAGGATTTTGGTAACGTAATACATAGATCTCTCTTGTGAGTTGTGGAGGTTCTGAAAAGAACCGGTGGTGTGATAACTCAAGATGTTGCTCCAGGAACAACCACAACTCACAAAGATTCATAGTTGAGTTTGCGTTTTACGTTAAACATTACCGCCCAGATTGAGTTTCCACCATGCAAAGTTTCAAGTCCTATTTATATGCCTATACACCAATTCTTCACCGATCTTGAACTCTTGGTGGCAGCAGATACGCCTCAATTACTGGTTGGTATTGCGCTGCCTAGCGACGGGTTTAGGGGTTGGGTTATACAACGATCATCTAATAAGCTTATCAGATGATCGCCGTGTAGCCCAGCCCTTAATCCTGTCGCTAGGCAGCGCAGTACCAACCAGGTACCACCGCAGAAATTGAGGCGTATCTGCTGCCACCAAGAGTTCAAGATCGGTGAAGGATTGGTGTTTGTTGCTAAACTGATATTATTTATTTCTTCTAGGTATCAGATTGCGAAGTACCTTGCCGTAGAGCGTTATGCTCTGGTCTTTGGATTAAACATGTTCATCGCCATGGTTCTTGGGTCAATACTGACTTTCGTTGTGGTGGACTCTCGGACGCTGAACACCCCTGCCGACACGCAAGTAAGAAACACAATATGACATTTCCTCCAGGCCTGCACGTTCATACTCGGTTGACAATTATTCAACGAAGAGCATTATAAACTAGAATCTTCACATCGTATTTCTAGACCTTCTTTAAAGGGTGTGTACAACATTGGTAATTGTCGAAGACCTGTATCCACCTTGGATGTGACCCAACATAAACAGGAACTAAAAAACCTGTGAAAGTTTCAGCTAAATCAGTTTTCGGAGTCTATGAGAAAACAGTGAAAACACCCATTATTATGTTTTCACTGTTTTCAAACATCGGAATTTATCATTTCCAAAAAACTATAGCATTTCAAGCAAAACTATTTCAAGGGAAGTTTTCCACCACGACCATCTTTATACCATGAACGACATGTTCAAATGTGTGAACATTTATCTTCAAATCTTACCAATGTTACACACCCTTTAGGAAACTCTGAGATGTGGGGCAACAGAAGACATTGCCTTCGTGGCCTCTGATCTGTAGTTCAAGGTCGGAAGCCAGGCGTGGATTTTTCCATTGAAGGGTCGAGACAATTTTATCACCTTTGTACAGGATATCTCCATTGGAAAATAAATGTTCAAGTTTGTAGGGGCATCAAGGCCAAGACTAGGGGCAGCCGAGGCAATATACATTCAGACCATTTATAGCCGGCTATAACCACGTTTGTAGGTTTTACGTAACTAATAATTATGTTCTTATTTCTGACTTCTCAATCAGTTTGTCATCTACGGGGGCTACTTCTTCATTCTAGGCTGCGCCTTCTGTTTCAAGGCCGTGTACTCCATCACGGCTTACGGTTGGCGAGCAGCGTGGCGAGCCCGCCGAGAGATGGGGCAACTCGCTGGGGGTAGCCCGCGGCAGGATCTCCTGGCGGTGCCGGGTGAGGCTGGCGGAGTTGGAGTCTCCTCACCGTACCAGCAATTTCGGAATGAGAGTGAAAACGATAGTGATGTGTAACATTGCGCAGATTTCTCAAAGAGCTAAAAATGTATTTTAATGTTTTTCAAAAAATTGATATTGTTAATAATTGATAGCGAGGAGAGTCTTTCTGTATGACCCCAAGCTAAACCACCCATGGCACCACTAAGTGACTAAACTGGACTCATGAACTGCATCTTTACTGGTGAGGTAAATCTTGACACTGTTTACCTATCCCACCACTCCAGCCTTACTAGCAACACGTGGTTGGAAACATTACATTAATATGGCATTAATATGAGTGCGTGATGGATACCACACTAGACTTGGTTCCAAGTCTGTATTGCCTGAAACAGCGCCCTCTTGTGGATTAACCTCCGTCTTTAACCTACGATAACCTGTTATCGCGAGTTGGAGCGCGTGTTATAGATAATTTGTGCTGTGGGGAGTTTTGCGTGACTGATGCAGAGAAAAACCGTGATCTCAGACTTGAAATCAAGTCTTACACCACACCAGTAGCGCGACCCAAAATGGGCCAGATTCTCCACCCCCACACCCCCCCTTCTATAGTGTCAACCTTATCCCCTACCACCTCACACCCATTGTGCAGCTGCATGTACCTCACCGACCACCATGTGCCAAAGGTTGGTGCCACTAATGAGCCGCACGAAACTTGACCCAAAGAAATCTTCAATTTATAATGGTTAGCAAATATTATAAAAGTAAATTATAATGTGTGTTTTGTTGTCATTTAGCCTTCGAGAGAGACTCTGAAAGGGTTGTAACCTCAGACCATTTACTATTTTTAGCATTTGTACTGTAAGTCTTTTTGATTGGAAAGCAGTTTGCAACAGCTAATTCTATTTTCTCAAAATTAAATAAATTATGAATGCATTGCACCTGTTTCATTTTTCGACAGTTGATATTCGCCTTACTAAATTAACGCAATATTTTAAGCTTTAGGACCAAACATAATGATTGTTTTTACAATGGTGAAATTAAAAGAAATAAATGTGTATATTATCGTTTGTATAATGTATCCTTGTAGTTTTTGTACCTTTGTAATCATTTTAGACTGTGTAGATCGCTTTTATCAAACCTTGATTGGATCGGGAGACAAGACAAATTATTCCCAACTGAAAATTATTGATTGTTTCTTTTGGTTTTATTTAAACTAATGAACTGGAGTTGTAATTTTATAAATAAATTCCCCAAAATGACCGAAGATCTTGAGTCCGCAGGAGAACTCATACTCGACCGCAAGATGGCGCCATAGTGTTTATAATATTTTGATCTCTCACTATCAACAAAGAATTAATAGAAATCAATTAGTGTACAACAATTGTTAATAAAGACCTGGGGATGAGAAAACTATGTGTGCCTATTCCCATTTTTTAAAGTGTTTTTAAGATTGATGTCTGGATAATAATTTTAAAAAGAACTACAATGTGATTAATAAAAAAAAGAAAACGTAAGTATTTTTTACAGCAACCGACCGCCCGAAAGAAAGAAATTACGCATAGACTTTATAAAACACAAGAGGGCGCTGTTCAGATTGTATACGCTAATTTTTAGTATAAATCACTGGGAAAAGTTAGATCAACATGCAATATGGCGGCTACCATGGACTTTCCGACCGTCGACTGGAAAGCAGTTGTTTTGGATAAGATTAAAAGAAGAAATGAACGGGAGTCAGGCAAATGTAAAGCAGTATTCGAATCACGTAAGTTTGTAGCTACTGTCTCTTCTGTTGCCATCTTTACGAAGAGGTGGTTGTTGAAATTTGAGTGGTTTTTGTTTATAAGTTCATCAGTTCATCATGTGTGTCAGATGTACTGTGTCATGTTGTAATACTTTTGTTAGTAAATCATCAATCATCATGTAGCCCTGGTAGGACGTCAGTCAGTGCCATAGCACTGACGTCCTGGGTATAAAGACCCTTTACAGTGCAAACAAAATTTTGAGTAAAATGTTTTCATATTTTTACTTAATTTGAGAAGCTGAAACTCCATTCACTTATTCTTGGTGCCTTTTACACTTTTGTTGTTGAGTTCAAAAACTATTAACAAATACATCCATGAATTTATGAAATGAATGACATTATTTCCGAAAATAAGTCCAAGTTGAAGTTGTGCACTAGTGATGTGACTCCGTCGTGTTGCCGCCCGGAAGAAAAAGCGTTCAGTTTTACGGGTTAGACAGCGCCCTCGGGCCTTATTTGTGGACTTGGTTCCATGTCAGTTGAGGTTGTCGCAAGGAATGCGTCAATTTTCATTTTATTCTTACAATAATGTCATCCAAGGATAAAATTTACAATTCTGAATGGAGCAGGTGTAAAGTTCAGGACACAAGGAATATGTGAGTCAAGTTTCAGCTTCTTCAAAAAGGTAAAAATATATTTAAAAATTGATACAAATTTTTTCGCAATGGCAGAGCACCTTATAGTATACCCTGGACTGCGTCGCATTGTATGCAACGGAGGAGTCCAACCTGGTCTATTCAATCATATGACTTCATTAAGAAAAACAAACCAATCCACATGAGAGAGAGAGGCAGCCATTATTCAAATCCATATTTTCCTACGTCATGTTCTTCTCAAGTTCTCTCTAATACATGTAGATCGATCCATTAAGCCCCGCCTCCTAACGAGTTGACCAATCACCGCCGCATAACCCGATCACCATTAGCGCAAAGATCACCAAACGGCTCAAACGGTGATCAGATTTCGCGGTTGTGATTGGTCAATG
>JAUELU010000018.1:8236575-8248001 GCA_032357145.1 Evasterias troschelii
GGTTAGCATGGACGGCCGATTGTTAGCAAAACATTCAATCGTGTTAACAGATGTTGTGACCAAGTTTACATTTTCTGAAAACTTTCACTTATAATAAAATACCTTCCGTGATTGGTTGATTTGTTTCCCGGCAACGATGTTTTTGAATATTTTGTGTAACATTATTACAAAATGTGGCTATCTGTTTTTGCTTTGCGTTTATGGCTTTCTATAGTTTTCCAACCCTGGTTGGCAAAAGCTCAGGGTGTGGCGTTGCAATAGAAAGGTCTATGAACGAACCGGGTTAGAATCAACCCTGTAAAACGGGTCGGTATGGGATGTACTCATTTTGGGTCAGTTTGACCCGGTTTGGGGGTCAACATGGCCCGATATATCTGACGGTCCATAACACTTCAGTCCTGACTTAGACTTGTTGACAAGTCGTTAAATCTCTGTCGCTGTGAAAGCGAAACGGCTCTCTTGCAACTATATCTCGCGAGACTGCTGCTCTGCGCGAGACTACTGTTCTCACGACTACTTGTCCAAGTATAGTACTGACAAAATCAAATCAAATCTTTTGAGATGTCTTCCGCGCCCCCCCCCCGAAAAAAAACCAAGTTTTACGAGGGGAAAAAATAAAGTACGAATGCTTGTTTTCATCAAGTAGACAGTATGCATCGTTTCACACAAGCCGAAGTTTCAGCACTTTCTGTGAAATATTCTGGATGCTTTTTGTCCAATTCTAGAATTTAAACGTTGCCGCAAAGTCACTTTGTTATTCTGAACTTAAAATGTGAACTTTTCAATGCACCCTCACCGCACACCACGTGAAAACCAACAGGTTTTTGAGACATTGACTAGAAATTCCCCTTGATTTCTCCCATCACTTGTTTTTGTCAATAATAATCCTTAGACCAGCATGATTTACCTAAAGCTTGTTGGCAAGTTGAAACCATCGAACAGGTTGACTTCAGTCACAGGGCCCCGATAAAATAGTGCTACTTCCGCTCCTGGGTGTCATGGGGTCCCGGGTACATAAGCCCCGGCGGACTCATAACGTGTGTCTGCGAACATGGACCAGATGCAACCATGGGTGAATGTACTAGTAAATCACACCTTTTTATTGGAGTGTACGAAGCATGCGTGGACCTGGTAGAGTTAAGGCTAAATGGGGATTTAATATGATGGGGGGGGGGGGGGGGGGGGGTTACGCTATACTTTTGTTATACATTAGTGAACGATTTCGCTTGTATGCTACACACAACATGTATCAGTTGCTACTCAAAAATTCATCAGTTGCTACTCAATTAGCATTAAATGTGCACAAAACATGTTCAGTTTTCATGAACATGTTCCTGTTCGTCCTGCTGGCCAATCCCTACTGACGCAAACTAATCCCCCCACTAAATTCTATGGTCGAGGAGCCTTCAACTTCATTGCACCTTCGTTATGGAACGACTTACCTCTTATATTCGCCAAATGGCTCTCTCTTCAGATTTTCAAGGGACTTATAAAGACTCATTTGTTTGAATCTTTATGTGTAACTTGCTTTTTATACTTCATTTAATTTATTTATGTTTTGTGTTGCGCATAGAGGCTTCTGCATTATGCGCTATATAAATATTTCATATTATTAATTTAATACACAAAATTGCTGTTCACACTTGTTTCCTGCATATCAGTTGGAACCTTGATCGATTGGCTTTGAATCTTGAATACAAATAATTTTGCTTGCTTGAAAGTTTAGTTTTTTTAGTTCTACTTTTACACTATACAATTATAATAAGACTGCACATGCTATATAGTGTACAGAAACACCATACACTGGCATTTGGTGTAAACGGGACTCGTATTTCATCATGGGGTTTGGCTTGGGGTGGAATTGGGTGCTGGTTTAGTTTACTGCATGATGAACAAATAATACGCGATACAAGATTCGAACCATATTTGTCTGAAGTGAATTTACCTTGATGTGCCTCGATAAACAGATGGTTACAAATTTCAAAAGTTACTTTATATAGGCTAGATATAAATTTAGGCAATTTAATTTAGAGAAATGAGTTGTCATTTTAAAAATCGGTGACGGACGGCTATATTTGTACATTATGAATGTTTATTGATGCACAGTGCTGCCAAAATATAAGGATTTCAATTTGGTAGCAGTCTCCAATTCGGAAGATTATAAACGCCCTTCAAACCCCGCCCCCTCCTTCCCCAATTCACTCCCATTCACACACTTCATACAAATCATAAGCAATTAGCCCAATATCCTTTTCCGGCAATGGCACCTCAAATTATTACCTGAACCCCCTTCCCACCCTTCCCCACGTTCCCTATACCAACCAAAATTCTCACCAACGTCCCTCACTGTTCTCACCTCAATCACATTTAATTCTCGTTTGTCCATGAGGTGTTACTACCCCCCCCCCCCTTTTTAGCCGCAGTGGATCCACCCACACATTAGACAAAACGTGGACGCGAGACCCAACTTCAAACACCAGCAACCCTCACAGAGAGAGTTGAAGAGAAGGACCTCATCCTAGAGTTATATTATTAGTCACAAATCGTGTGTAATTAGTAGCCGTTTCAATTGCACCAGATGGTTTTATGCCCTCTTCCGATGTCATTACCTTTCCCAAATTATACTTTATGAAGCATGTAATTGCGGCGGACGTGGTCAGAATTACAATGATGTAGGCCCGTTCGTTTTGACTTTGACACGGCCAGCTCCGCGCATTCACTGCTGTGTGTAAAAAGCCATGGTGTTACTGATTTGGCATTCGAGGGGTGAAAAACTACAGGTTTTGTCCAAACTCTTGTCTGATTGTGTGGCTTTTTCTCATGACAATCGACGATCAGAGATCTATACAATATTTTGATAAAGGCTTTTTGTGATGGTTACAATGATTAATATCTACCTGTGCAAAATGTTCAGAGGAAGTTGAAAAACCCAATGCTGCAAAACACAGAAAACAATCCACGTGGAACAACGCGTCGGCTCAGAACTATAAGGCCCTTAAGTTACGTGATGGACAAATGGTCCTTAATCAAATTAAAATTTTCCCTTTTTCAGACCTTTTAAATTTATTTTGTTAAGGACCTTTTGTCCATTACGTAACTTAAGGACCTTGTAGTTCTGAGCCCACGAACGTATAGTCCCTGTTTTTATGTAGACCCAATGTATTTCCACCAGTTATTAATATTAGGCCTACAAATTGGTAATTAAAATAAAAACACTCAATAAACATACCAGAAATTGACTCAGTAAATAATTGTGTTTAATTGAACAGAGAAAATTTGACAAGAGCAAGAGGTGAACCTGCTACCTCCGGATTAACGGCACATATAGGTTCAAGTCCCGCTCCAAACACTTTTTCTTTGTTCAAACCTTGTGACCCCCGCTCTATCGAAATGAGGAATGTCTCGGAAATCACCTTTTCGTGTAAATCGCCCGCAAAAATTGTTGACAATCACAAATCTTGAAAACAAATAAATAAACAAATCAGATTCCCCGATTTTGGGTGGTATAAGATTAACAAAGCTTGATCTTTCTTGATCTTTCTTGTAGAATAAATCCACAACAAGTATGTTTTCTTGAGCATGTTTGTACGCGTAGAGCTACAGTAGCTAGCTGTTGTTAATAACGATTATCTAACTAAGCACGTCATAACAAAATGAAAGTGGCCTTAATATAAACAAAATAAGCAAAACATCCATCGTAAATATTGCCTTGTGTGTAATGCTCACAAAAATCAAAACTACATTTTCACTCATTTCTAAAACAAACAAAAAACTAAAAGAATTGCGTGCAAAACTATCTTTTTACTCATTTCTAAAAGAAAAAGGAAAAAAGCATTTCGAGCAAAACTATTTCAAGGGAAGTTTTCACCCAATCGTTATAGCATGTAAGTTGTGTGTAAATATCATACTGTTTTGTTTTGTGTACGCCGATTTAGGTTGGCGAAACCAAACTGGGCAGCACTGAAATATCTGTTTTGCTTGTAAACAATAGTGTAGTGGCAATGCAAATTAATTTGTTCGCACCGACCAAAGCTTCCAAAAGGTTTTGATAAATAAAGAACATCCAATAAATGCCCGTTGGCATCGAAGGGCCTTGCGCTTCAATGATATACGGCCTTTACGGTAGTATACCAGACACGCCAATCAAAACATGACGTAACACCCAAACAGGAATAATTAATCCAGGTCTATGTAAACAACTCTCACTGCCAGAGGGGTGGACATGGGGTGGGTTAGAGATGGGGGGCGAGGCCACGGGACGGGGACTCCCCCCGCCCCTTGATACCAACCCCGCTACAACATCCCCTGCGGCATGTATCAACACAACTAACCAACAACTTTAGAAGTCAACGGCTAAGTACAGGGTTGAATGGGAGCCGTCTATTGTTGGACCACGCGTCACTCTAAACCCCCGATGTGTAATCTCTAGACGCCTAAAATCTCATGCTCTAGTTTTTTTTCTGGCTTTACAGTGCTCCCGGGACAGTTACGCAAATAAATAATGTTATTCATGGATTTAATGATACCGTGATCTTTATCTAGAAGTTAAAATTCATCTTTAGGTAATGGATAGACGAGTGGGGCCATACTATGCTACGGCAAAAAAAAAACCCCACTTCCCTCGTTGGATCATGGGGGGGGGGGGCTGATGTTATACCCGTTACTCTGCGGAGTGGTTTGGGGAATAATTTATTACATTGCACGGACAATCCCATGGCGAGAAGAAAGGTCTTTTTTCATGTTTGTATAACCCGTGTTCGGTCCGCAGAGCCGGTAATCGCACCGTGTGCTGATTTGGATTTTTTTCTCTCTCACTTATTTTTTTCTTTCGGCAGTTGATACATGTGTGCAGAGAAACATACCTAATCCGGCGTGTACTTTGCATTTTTCATCCAAAAAGAAATGGTCCAAAACGGGCCTGTTGACAGACGGTGGGGGAGAACCATGTAGCCTTGAAGTCTACTGGCAGTGCGCTCGCAAACCCGACAAATCCGACTAGGTATTCAACCCAATTGTTGTGCATTTTACCAGTGCTAGTGGGCCGTGCCAGCCGCATTGAGTTTTTCCAACGAGGCAAACATGCCGGACGAGCACTGGTGCCGGAGTACCATGCTACACTGCGTTTTTCTCCGCTCCCTCGAGCCGGGGCCAAGTTCGTCTCGTTCAGCCGCTTGGAGCTTAGTGATGAGGGTACGGGCCGTTGTCGCTATGTTACTTTTCGATGTTTTGAGTTACCGTCCTCAATGGGGCCAGTGATTCGAAAACAGAACTGTAAATTGCTTTATCGTAACGTTAATTACTTCAGTCGATATTTTTTAGGTGTGTGTGATTGTGAAGGGGGGGGGTGTAGTGCCGTGTTCAATGACACAGCACGCATGGACACCTTGTAGGCACTCACGGCTTACAGTCTAGGCCACGGGGCTGATGTGTTACAAGTGCGTCTATATAGCCGTAGCCACCACCATCGAACCCCTCGCCTATTAACAACACGCGGCGATAAAGCAGCTCTTGTCCCGTGGTGTGTATTCAAGGCTGCCCCTGTCACAGTAAAGGTGACAACTGTTCATGGACTTCACAGTCCAATCCAGTTCGGTTTGTTACTCGTTCAACTTCCAGTTTCTTTAGTTTACACTGAATCCCCTTTCGTCTTCTTCTTCTCTCAATGTTACGGACACAAGTCACGACAGTGATTATGAGTTCATCTTCTTCGACAGGGAGCTCGTTGTCATCATGAATGAGGGGGGGGGGGGAAGGGGTGATAAGGAAGGGGAACTAAGTATTGGATTCAATTGCCACACAAAACAAGAGGGTACCGTAGTGGGGTATAGTAATATACACACACAATAGACAGTGACAACCCAACGTTGAAGTGCGAGTCATTACACGCATGCGTGGCTCCCAAATTACCTCTTCTTATTGGTGGAGCAGACGTCAAGCTGTCACTCACCACAATGCTGACCAATCAAGCGGAAGCATAATTAAACCTAATTCAGTCACGCTGGGCGTCTAACAAGCTCAGTTTTGCTCGCGAAGGGGCAACACTTTTACGTGTCGTTTTCCGGCTTTCACCAGTCATTCGCAAGTAGGGGACCTTCATTGGCACATCGGGCACCGTCAATTTCCTACGGCGAGAGATGAGTACGGAAGCATTGCACCCGCAGTACATGGACCATTCTCTGGTCAAACGGAGCTCGGCCCTGCGTTTTGTTGACGTGGGCCCGCACCAGAACTACAACGGCATGCCGAGCTTTGGGCTGCCGCCTCACGCTCACCACGGCCATGGTGGAGAGGCCATCGGCTCGGAGTCCAATATGCCACCATTGAACATGAATCCGTACGGGATGCCAGATACAACTCACATGGGGGGTCTGAAGCTTAGCCCCCAGCACTCCCACATGGGGGATGCATCCATTGTGTCCTCCCAGGCCAACTACGGATCGCAGTCTAATGGCTATGCCCCCCACTCGCACGCCCATGGACACCCAAGCGTCAGTGGTTACCCCAGCCAACCCTTCACGACGGGACGGGACTTCTTGCTACGACGAGACCCTCTCCCAGGCTCCGGGATGCACCCATCACTAGGTAGTCTGTCATCCCACGAGCCTTCCTATTCCTCCAACTCTGGTGCCAGCCATCACAGCATGTTCCCCGGGGGTGGCTCGCTCCATCACTCGGTGGACAACTCGGCAACTCATGTGATATTCCCCGGACTCCACGAGCAGTCGAGCCACAGTGGGTCCATGAACAGTCAGATGCGGCTGGGGCTTCCCACCGACATGCGGGCCGATCAGTTCAACCCAATGACCGGGCCCCGTACCGATTACCTCACGTCCCCACAGCTCCACAATCACATGAATATGAACATGAATATGAATATGAACATTGCGCCCCATCACAGCCACGCTGCGTTCTTCCGCTACATGCGACAACCGATCAAGCAGGAACTGTCCTGTCTCTGGATCGAGCAAGAACAACCGGAACCCAAGAAACCCTGTAATAAAACCTTTACCACCATGCACGAGATTGTCACTCATATCACCGTGGAACATGTAGGGGGACCGGAACAGACAAATCACACGTGTTTTTGGCAAAACTGTCCGCGGGAACAGAAGCCTTTTAAGGCGAAGTACAAGTTGGTGAATCACATCAGGGTGCATACGGGCGAGAAACCCTTTCCTTGCCCCTTCCCTGGGTGTGGCAAAGTCTTCGCTCGATCGGAAAACCTCAAGATCCACAAGAGAACCCATACAGGTAAAAACAAACAAACAACATCACTTGCAAACAATTGATATAAACTGTGGATATACTTGATGTGCTTATAATTTGTTATACCTCATTCACTTGTTTAAAAATTAAACACAAGGAAGTTTAAAAAGAGTAAACTAGTTTCCCATCCAGCAGTTTTATATATATATGTCAAGTCAAACCCTTTTCTTTGCTGCTAAACTGTCTTAATAATTAGTAAAAGAATCTTTGCCAAATTAACTTGATGCTTGAGGTCGCCAAGTTAACCGAGTGTTAACGAGTGACTTATTCGCATCATTGGTTTCCGTTAAGGAAACGCACTTATCCGAAGTTCATTGGCTGTCTTAGTTATCGAAATACCACCTGACTAAATCACTAACATTCATTAAACTTCTCGTAAAGTTACTGTAGGTCTGGTTTTTACGGAAGTCTCAAAAACGAAAAACTTAGATGGACACAGCGAGAGCCAACCCTTTTTCAGAAATATCTTGCCAATATTGATACAGTAAAAGTTAATGAGACTTTTTTAAGAGCATAAGTAAAATGTCTTAATTACAATGTGATGGAAGAAGTGCAGAAAGCTACATTCATCATATTCTAATTAATACTCGTCTGTTTTGTCCTGAAAAACTGCAGCTGTTTTAACTTTTTGGACAAACTTTATGTATCTTTCTGTGTGTTGCAAAACTTGGGCAAAGTATTGTTCAATACGAAAGGTGTTTTAGAAGTTTCGTTTTTTACCTCCCCCCAGTTCATACAGTAAAGTTCAGTTTTGTGCTCATTTTTGCCCCCTAAACATTGAACCTGTACTAAAACACGGTCAAACTTTTTCATTAGTCAATTTTGAATATGTTGTAGCATTCTTCAATTGAAATACTGTGTTAGAAAAGACTTCCTTTTTATATAAGTGATGGAGATATATTTCACATCATGCATGTCAGCACACCATGATATTGTGCCCCTATAGACTCGGGTTCCATTGTGAGATTCGCACCCGTAGCGTTCGTCGCAGTAATCGAGAGTATGGGCCTACCGTAGCTGACGGCAGCAGGAGTAGGCGGGTGTCCCGCTGAGGTAGAGTGCAGCGCGGATGTCACATTGTCTCTCTACCCACCCTGCCATGATGTGTTGGGCAGTAAGACTTTTCACAACTAAATAGGATTACTTACTGTGTATCAGAAAAAGGGGGATTGCTAACGTTACAATCAAGACAATGTGTTCTGAGCCACTGGAGTAGGATTTTAAAAATTAATAAACAAAATAACACTGAGAAGAAAGAAGGGTACAAAAAAAGCATCGTTCGTTTTTAAGTCGACAAACGAGGCGGCGGAAGTTGTTATAAAAACCTCCCACACGAGTTGCTCTATATTTTCAAAATGACTGACAATTCTCAGAAGTTGCAGTTTCTTAGGAATTCTGCTTCAACGGCAGATTATTCTTCGTTTTTAATCAATGCGCGGGGGGACCCTTTTTTCTAATAAACTCTGAATTTTTGACTTTAATCCATTTATTGACGGTTGATTGTGACAGTGACAATTATGGCTTACAGTGGCTCTTTCGTAATAATGAAGTGAAATTTCTTTGAAGCTGGTATATAAAAGGGAGCAGAAAATATAAAAAACGCTTTCAAGCGTTGAACTCGTTTCTCAAATTACATAAAACTGACTTCACTTTACGGAACGACGTGATTAGATTTTAACAAACCGTGAAGCAAAAATGAATGGTTGTTGCAACAGTTATTAATTAACTTTTGAACTGTTTTCTTATTGGTTGACTTCTAAGGGGAAAACTGCTGTCATAAATTGAACTTTCCATTGTTGGAAATTTTGACGAATTTTGACTGCGCTTTTTAATGAAACAAAATTATGAAGTTCTTGCTTTTATGCACATTAATGATATATACTTGACCTAGTTTTAAAATTGCCAGGGGATAAAAAAGTAACATTGTCGTAATGTAGAGCTACAATCTCCTATGTTGAAAATGTCGCAAATGAGACAAAGAAGTGTTCACATGGCACAGGGGGTGATCTTTGGTCTCTCTCTTTTGAAAGTATAAAAGGGATACGGTTTTTACGGTGGTTTTGGGGAGACATTGGTGGCCTGGCGCTGGTTCTACAATGGTTCACCAACATCCATACAATTTCTTGGTGCTGAAAAAAACAAAAAAAAAAATACAAAAATAATTCAATTATGTGTGAATGATCAGTGACTATAAAAGTTTTTGCGGGTTTTTCTTTTCTTGTGATGTGCATTTAATCTGAAAATCTGACCACAGAGTGAAACGGTCTTTACCCAAATTAAATCGAGCTGAAATATGATTGTACTTTTTTTAATTCACGACACTTCCGTTAAAAAAGAAAAAAAAACAAAAAAACATTGATTTTTTTAAAACACCTTTTTCTTGTTGTTCATTTTTGGAAATTATTCTGTTTATTATTGTTGGTGGCATTTGACAGTAGACTTAAAATCTTATAAGAAGAACAATGGAACATTTTCAGTGACGAAACGACGAACAAAAACAATATGTGCACCAGAAAAACATTACATCAATTAGAACAACAGTTTTCACTGCTGTAAACTCAATTTTTTTCATCTTTTCATATTTTTTTTTTCATGAAAATTCCTTCATGATTTGTCTTAAAGAAAATCATTCTAAGTAGTCATAGTTTTCGGCTGATCTGAACTTTATGAAAGATCTTTCGTCTTAGCTTTTAATTCAATGGTAACTGCGGTTCTTGTTTCAACCTAATGGTAGATGCTTCACTTTTTTGTCTCATTTGGCAAGACACACACATCATCGGGATCGTAACTTAACTAATAAAACCCTTGCTTTATGGTAGAACAAAGCTCTACTCAATTAAAGTTAATTACTAATGAGTGGGTACGAAGGCTTTAAAGTTTTAACGTGCTGTTTACTGGGACAAAAGTGTCAATTTTGGCAAATCAAGGTGTTCATATACAGTTCACATGCGTCAATCTCATTGCTCTACATGTTCAAAGTAGAGAAACGACTCTCCATGTAGCCACATGTGAAAAGGACAACCCAGTAGATATATCGTCAACCCCTACCCATATACCAGTAACCAATTAAGCCAATACGACGCGACACCCAACAACTCCGTGTTTATGCCTCGTAAATCTTACAATCCCAAGACAAATGGTAGGCGATTACTCAGTGTGTTTCAGGGTAGTGGATAGGTGTGAGGCCCCCCTTCACGAGAGGAAGGGTGGCGTGTTGACATAATTACAAGTTTGTATCTGTCTGATGTTGGTTGTGTGAACTTCTTGCAGGGGGGGCTCCCCCGGGAGATCTGTACTCTCAAATTGACTTATTCAGCCATTTTTGTTTACTGAACGTGAATGTTAAGTCAGTAATCTTCGAGTGTAGCTCCTTGTGTGTAAGACATGAGGATTTGTAGACGGTAACCTTGACATATCCAACACGGGGCGACTGGGTCCTAGACAAATGTGTACAAATATATTGCAATACCAACCAATTACACATTGAGTTAACAAGTTGAGCTTACCATCTTTATGAGCTCACCAATGCGACAACTTAAAACTTACTCTTAATAGTATGTTAGTTTGAAGGGTTTCGGTTTTTAATTATTATCAGTTACCACATTTAATTGACTTTTATTGAGATGTGAGAATCATTAGCGGGATTTTGTTGGTTTTTGAACACTCTTTGACGAACAGATACGTTAAATGGAAAATTCCCAGTTCTTGTTGTTGTTTCTTTTTATGAAGTCACATGAATAGAGCTCTCTTTTTGCGCACACTTTTTGACAAATTGAACTTTCGGTTCTTTCTAATTTTTCCAAAATGTACACGAATCTGTTGGTTCATGTTCAGTATTTAAAACTGTATTAATTGAACTATATGTTGGTTCTTGGACATTATTTTAAAATATAGCCAACAAAAAAAACATCAAGTCTTAGGAAGTATTTTTTGATACATTCCAGACTATTGCATTTTCAACGTGTGGGAACTTTTGCGTGGCCTACAACACCGCGTTGTTAACTCGTTCCTAACCTCTACATCTATCTAGACTAAGTTCCTCTGCATACGAAAGGGACGTTTACCTGGGTTCGTGCCAAACTGTTCTTAAAGCCACTGGACACTATTGGTAATTGTCAAAGACCAGTCTTCTCACTTGGTGTATCTCAACATATGCACAA